>LTAE01010016.1:0-14938 GCA_001647135.1 Pontederia paniculata
CCCCCCCCCCCCCCCCCCCCCTCTTGGTGGTATCTAGATCCTACAACATCAATAGTATGACTAATATTGAGTATTGTACATACCATAACATACATTATGCTTTATATGGCTGAAGCATATGGAACTCTTTTCATTTTCTTTCTTTTCTCATCATTATGTGGTGTCATATTTTTTGAGAGATGTATCTCATGTCTAAATGATAATAACTCTTCTTTTTTTTAAATTTTCCATACAGAAACGTTCATCTTTTAGATGTACTTAGATTGAGAAAAGTATATTATTCTGCTTATTTATTCCTATAGATCTTTATGCTAAGAATATAGGTTGCTTCTATCAAATCCTTTACAGGGAACATATTAGACAATCAAATTTTCACTTGGGTATCTCAACATCATCTCCAGTGAGTAGAATATCATCAACATATCTTATAAGAAATATTATGTTGCACCCACTAACCCTTTTGTACACACATGATTTGTAATGTGTGACATTAATTTGTAGAAAGACATTTCGAGGTATTTCAGATTCAAATAGTGGGTTTTGAATTTCTTCAAATTCAAATTGCTCCCACTATCATCTTGTAATACAAATTCTCAGTCGAGGAAAGTAGCATGCCTCGACACAATAATATTTTATTATTCTGGCATATCAAAACAATATCCTAAATCATCTTTAGGATATCTCACAAATCTTCCTTTTCAGCTCTAGTCTCCAATTTATTTGGTCTCACTTTCTTTATAAAAGTTAATTTCAAATCTTAACATGTTTAAGATTGAATTTTCTTTTGTACAACATCTCATATGATATTTTCATAATAACTTTGGAGCATACCCTGTTCAACAAGTAAATAATAGTTTTTTAGAGCATAACCCCATTGAATCTAATCATATCACATAATGTTCAATTTCTTCTTTCAGATATATCATTTAATTGCAGAGTATGTGGTGGAGTAAATTGAGACAATATTCCATTCATCCTAGAAAACTATAAGAACTTAGTGCTTGTATATTCTCCTCCACAATCTGATTGAAGAAATTTAATACTTATGCCAGTTTACTTCTCTACTTCATTTTGAAACTTATGAACTTTTCAAAAGTTTCATATTCATGCTTCATTAAGCATAGATACCCACATCGAGAACACTCATCAGTAAACATTATGAAGTAGAGATAGCCTCCTCTTACACTAATATTCAAGGAGTTACATACATCTATATGCACCAACTCAAGTAAATTTGTTACCCTTATTTCATTTTTAGTAAATAGTTGATTGGATATTTTTTTCTCGTAGACATGATTCACAAGTGGGACAATCTTTATTAATGAAGGAACCAAGTATCCTTTTTATCTTAATTTCTTGATTTTATCAATGTCAATTGACGAAGTTTTAAGTGCCACAAATATACTTGATTCATTTTCTCTCAATTGTGCTTATTAATATTTTCAATAGCCAAGAAATTATATGATGTTTTTAGATAATATAAACTATAAAATAATGTGCATTCAGTATTTATCTCATAATTCAAATAAATCTTACAACCATCTTAATCGAAAATAAGTTCATGACCTGCTCTTAAAAATTCAGATGAAAATAAGATTATTGATAATGTTCAAAATATTACAAGCAATCTATCAATTCTAAAATTCTACTATTTTATACAAAGGAAAAATTTAACAAATTTATGGAACCATTCACAATGAATAGTTGGATTTATCCTTTGTGCAATAGCTTAACTCTCTACAACATATTGCACATATGAGATACATATTCAAAATCTTTTATCCAAATAGTAAAATAAGAAAAGCCAATTGAATTGACTTTTATCAATAAGGATTTGAGCATACCTTTGTCATTATTTGTTGAAAGTGTATTAATGTACTTCTTGCAATTTTGTTTCCAGTGTCCCTCTTTCTTACAAAAGTGATGATTCATTCTATCTTTAAAACTTAGTTTTCATTTCTTGTTTGATCCCATCATTGGGCTTGAAGATTTATTCTTCGCACCCTTGCATCCCTTTTTCCTTTTGTTTTGAAAGATTTTTTTATTTCAAAAGCAGAAGAAATCATCAACATCACCTTTATTGAATTTGATGAACTTTTTTTTTTGTCAAGTCTCTGCTACGTTTAACATGTGGTGTAGCCCATGTACCTCTGCTTCTTGCTTTTGCCTATGATAATTCATTATGAATTGTTCATATGATGGGGGTAAGGAGGAAATAATTAAGTCAATACTCAATACTTCTCAATTGTGACATCAACCTCTAGCAACATCAGATTGATCATCTTTAGTACATGATGATTCAAAGAGCTTCCTTCAAAAAGTTTGTGGAGAACAATTCTCTTGAAATCTTGAATCTTCTTGCATGAGATTTCTATGAATTCTTTTAGTTTAGTGATCATGTTAACAACATGATGAATATTTTTAATATTTCTTTTGAAGTGCACAAGATATGAATGTAAGGAAAAGACATTTAACATCATCTCTTTTAAGACATTTGTCCTCATCCTCAATCTCCTTTTGAGTGACTTTGTCACGACCTACCTTGATTCAACATTCCATGACTGCATTAAGACATTTAAGACCTTTAAAACAAATTTAAGATTTCTCATCAATCTTCAAATTTTGGTCTAGTCAATTTTTGTGCTCATCCATCAGCTTAATATTTCACGATAAAGAAGACATTTTGATATAATAAAATAAAATAATATCATATTAAAAATTTATCATGCTTATATAAATATCATTATATTTGGACTTTTATTTAATGGTAGCTCTCAATAGTTTTATGAATTTCAATACACAAAGAAAAAAAAACTATATTCTTTTTATAGTGAGAATTGGAATCCCTATGAGCATTCACTATGCCCTAACAGAATCTAAGTGAAAAAAATATGTAGGGTAGGTGAACCATTTATAACAAATTGAATTCCTAATATACTTTAATCTTTGACTTGTTGCACCCAAAGAGGATATAAGAATACATATTTTCTAAGTTTGATCCATCAATCTAACGAATATAAAATACAAATCATATTAACCCCGAATAATATAGACAAAGTTAATATGATATTTCATTTTATTTATATTAAATATTTAAATTTAAATAATTTCTTAGAAGAACTATTCTCCAATAATATGGAAAAAAATAATCACATGTGATCTATAGTTTCACTAATTCTATTGATGGAAGACTGCGTTTGAGGATCACAACTTTGTCTGTTATAAGTTTAGTATTTTAACAGAATTTATCAGACTCATCTAATAATTATGTTAATTTTACACTAAGCATCATATCCAATTATAAAATGTAAAATTAAAGCATACAAATAATATTAGTATTTGAACTTGGACAAATACTAATTTCATCACATTATTATTTTATGAATTATTACAATTTAATTCTAGTGCGACTATTTGACACATGATAAAATAAAATTTATCATGTATAATATCACAAAATTAAATAATAATTTTAACTATTTAAAATAATTATTTTTTATTTGAACAATTTTAACTTTAAACAATTTTAAAATATAACTATCCTTGATATTAAATCTCTAGTGAATTTTAAACTATTTAGAAATCATTTAGAGAGTTCAGAAATATAATTCTATAAAAGAACATATATACATCTTGAGATATTTTTCACGTAAATATACTTATCTAATTTAATTATTTTTATTATTATCATCATCTTATTTAAATTTATGTATTAAGAGGAAAAATTTTTTTGCAACATTTCCTGTGCATGTCGAGGCAAAAATAAAGAAAGAGAAAATGAAGGGCAGAAGCAAAGATTACATGACGAAGTTTCTACAGCTCAAGCTGATTGCGATTATCAAAGCAAAAAGTGTCATTCCAAGTGTTGTTGTCAAATGATTCTAAAAAAAACGGAGAGATGGAGAATTACAAATCCAAGATTTACTTAAAACCAAATGAGTAAAAAATAAGAGGTGAGAACAAAGTACAAAAGAAGTGACCAGATGGAGATTGTCCATTAAGTCCAACGGCTCCAATCATGGCTATAATTTTATGCATAAAACATGAGGTATATACCCATAAGTGACGTACTTTAAATATGCAAAATATATGTAGTTTGAATTATTGTTATTTTATGAGTAAACAATTTTGTATCCTTTTTAGTTTTTCTTTTTAATAATTAAAGAAATCTTGAAATATAAAAATCAATATGTGAATATAATGCTGCTAAAAATTTAGAAATTATTGATATTAATTGATATTGTAATAACTAAGGTCCAAAATGGATCATGTCAAATTTTGACACGGCCCATGTTGGGGGCTCCGGATTATTGGACTTCGTATTGTTGAAAATATGACTTGATGACTTGTATCATGCTTATATTTTTTTGATGATGGAAATCATGTAAAAAGTTTGGAAAATATATATATGCACACATTAGAATGTGACAAGTGTGTGAAAATTTTAAAGTCAAACTACAAACACTGAAGTTCAAATTAATATTTATTTATGTTCCCTTTAAATCTAGGTTGAGACATGAATATATTAAATAGAGCTAATTCTGTTAATTTTCTGTACATTCAAGAATCATCTCATTTCGATATCTATACAAAAAGTTATATACAAAATAGTAAATGTCTGTAAGTTTAAGGTAAAATTATATGCACTGAAATTTACATTAATATTTGACCGTCTTTTCATCTGATTTAGATTGAGAAATTATAAACAAAATGTAGATAATTTTTTCAGTTTTCCAAAGAATCAAGAATCGCATCAATCGGATATCGGTGCAGAGAGTTATGATCAAAAGAGTGCAAATCTGTCAAACTAACTCGGGGGAAGCGGTCGATCGGTATCCTGAACTGGTCGACCGGTCTAATGCATTCTGCAAGACATATGATAAAATTTCATAGTGGTCGATCGGTACAGATGAGCGGTCGACCGGTGCAACTCTAACTGCTATATTTTGACAGAGCGATCAACCGATACAGAGGAGCGGTCAATCGATGCAACTCCAACGATTATATTTTGGCAGAACGATCGACCGATGGATGGAGCGGTCGACCAATGGCGAGCTTAAATGTTCCAAAGCTAGTTTTCTTATATCAAATCAAAGAAAAAATGTGCGATGACTATATTGAAAATAAGAGACTTAAAAGAACATTTGGAGCTGAAAAATAAGTGAAGCATCAAGGGAAACATTAAACATTTAAGGGAGATTAAAGTCTTGAAGCTTTTGGAGTCCAAATTATTGAATCTTCTCTTTTTTCTCCTATTCTTGAGTGTGCATTATAAAAGAGAGATTGTAAGAGAGCATATTGATTGTATTCTTGTGAGAAACTTAGCTTCATTTTTAGAGGTTTACACATAGTCTCTTGATCGAAAAAAATATGACATTGTGAACTTTATTGGAAGATAGGTGTGCCTTACCTCTCGAAGCGGAGAAAAGACAATGTGGTATAAAATGTTTTCTTCCCTATTGAAAAGAAAGTGCTAGTGGATCTCCGACGGTCTCGAGTTCGAGAAGTCAGAGCGAGGATGTAGGCCCAGTTGAGGCCGAACCTCGTCAACATTTTTTTTGTCTTGAATTTGTACTTCTCTCTTACTTACTTTACTTATTATCTTGCATTCTCACTTATATCACTATTGCACTTATTCTTTACCAAAACCGTTTGAATTTGAGTTTTGCGATAAATTGATTTTGAGTTTCCGCATTTTTGTTGAGAAATTGGTTTAAAGTTTTATTACACCAATTCACCCTCCTCTTAGTGCCAAGTGATCCTACACGTATTTAATTGATTAAATAGAATTTTATTAATTTTGATTCTAAGTTTAACATAAATAATAGAGTCCTGTTTGTTTTAAACTTTAATAAAATCCTAGAAGACTCATATAAATAGACCCCTAGGATAAAAGAGGGATTACAAAGACCATTATTTTTTTCCCCCTCACATAGTTGTCACAGCAAGATCTTTCTCTCTCCCCTCCCCTTCTTTATTCCTCTCTTCCCAAGTGTAGAAGTAAGGACATCTCTCCCATGTTCTAGGTTTCTCTCTCTTCTTTCTCCTTTCCCCTCTGCCCTGAAATCCTACGTTAAAATCTTATTAGGAGAGAACAAAGAGGATCTGTGGTAGCACTAGGGTGAATTACGAGGGAATGCAGACGAGGATTGTTATAACTCGAAGAACATGATCCAACGAAAATAGTTATGTACATAGACGAATCCCCCTTAGATATAAAGCTTTGATATATTATGCATGTTAGGATTCATCTCTAGGTTAGAATAATGCAATTTCTCTAGTCTCTTAAAAGTTCCTGAGATATTATTTTAATTTGAATTTATTAGCATGCAAAAATTTTGAATAATTAACGTAGGTTAAATCACCAAAAAATTAAGACAGTGCGGCTTGAGATTTCGGACATGGACCACGTCCACCTCGGACACGGCTAAAACCCCAGCTACTGCATCGATCGCGAACCCGATCTGGAAAGTCGTAATGCACACCGCGTCCCACTCAGACATGGCTCGCCTCCACATCACGAAAATCATAAGATACGTCAACCTTGAAACATAGTCCATGTCGGTTCTAGACATGGTCCACGTCACTTCATACGCATGGATCATCTTCTCTATTATTGGAATTTAATAATCGGATGATGGATCACGACTTTTGTTGCCCTAAATGCAGCCCCGAATTGGCCCTAAATTAATTTAAGATATATCACCAAAAAAAATTAAGATATGAAGGTTAAATCTCAAAATTGGAGTTAAATATGTTCCATATCATCCCCTGACATGGCCCGCGTCCCATGCTAGAGTATTTTAAATTGACTATGTCAAAGTCTAATATGACTCGTGTCATGATTTCGAGTGTCGAAGTATTTTCATATCATAGACCATGACCCGTGTTCAGATCGGACACTGTCCTGGTTGCCAAGCTGATATTGATGATGTATCTTCGATATATAGACTTTTTTGTGATAATTACAAGGACTATTATTGAAAAAAAAATAATTTAAACAAGATAAATAAAAGAAAGATGAAGTCACCATGCATTGCATAGTTAGGAGTCAAAGTTATATAATTATTATTGGGGCTAGTATAATGACTGCTACTTAGTTTCTATTGTCTGATCTTCTCCATGCCTTGCAACAAAAAAAAATCTCGAGCATCCTTCACTTGATGGATTAGGAGAGCTCACGAGCTCCTATTTCAAAGTCATTACAAAATCACCTCAAAGCCACGTAGCATTGAAATTGTTAATTAGAGCATTGCATAATATTGATCCATTGATCTGAGCATATGATCGAATCAATGCATAGTATCACATCGATCTAGATATAATTTTTTTATTGTTGTGTTTGTTTTTAACATTTTTAAAATAATTTTGAAATGGTACAGGTAAAAGTGACCTTGAAACAATTATTCATTATTGATTGTGTAACACATATTATTGAGGATTATTTCTTTTCTATTCATTCACTACATCAAATTACAGCTAAGCCTAAATTTTCCAAAATTTTGTTTTGTACCCATGATATTTTGATATTTTACTCACTTGATTTTCTCATTATCAGCCATTTAATATTTTTTTTTGTTTACTTTACTCCCTGCCGTAGCTTGTTGCTATTGTCCATGGTACTGAAAAAGAAATTTAATAAAAATACAAATGATAGTTGATGAAAAAGGGAAGTGAAAAACGTTAAAGAATTATAAAATATAATTTTAAAAATTGAAGATTAAATATGAAAGTTAGTTATAGTTGATTAGGTGTAAAAAATTAAAAAAATATATGTATAAAAAGAACATGTGCTTCTCACGTGATCATGATCATATAGCTCAAAATCGAATCCAATCGGACTGCACATCACAAAATCTAAAGACACCGGCGATGCCTCCTCCACGTACGGCGGCACCGCGCGTTGCGCATCTCTACTTTAACCCGCTCTTCCTATTCGTCCTCCTCGCGGGCCCCGCACTCGTCATCGCCCGCCACGTCATAACCGTGCCCCTCGCCGCCGGCCCTTCCCCGTCGTCCCTCGCCTGGGACCGCACCGCCCAGCACTTCCTGGTCGCCTCCTCCTCCGCAGCCGCCATCCTGTCCATCTCCGACGCCGGCGTCGCTGAGACAATTGTCTCCGACCTCCCCTCCCCAGTCGCCGCCCTTGCCGTCGACAACCACCGTCGTCGCCTTCTCATCGCTCTCGCCGGCGCCGCCCCTGCCCTCGCGGCATACGATCTGCGCACTCCCCGCCCCCATCACCGCCTCTTCTTCTCCCCGCTCCCCCACGACAACAGCGAGGATACCCACACCGTTGCGCCCGGAGGCGTCGCCGTCGACCCCTCCTCCGGCGCCTCCTTCGTCACTGCCGGCCGCCTCGTCCTCAAGTTTGACTTGGAGGGCAAACCCTCCGTCCTTTCCCAATCGCAGATCTTCGGTGAATTGGGCAGCCTAGCGCACGTCGGCAGCCGGGACTTCCTCCTGGTGGCGGGGAAGCATGCCGAGGGTAGCCTGTTCAAAGTGGACTCCGACGACGGGGCAGCGAAGGAGGTGCTCGGGAAGGGGATCGCAGCGGACGGCCTGGCCATGAGGAGCGACGGCGGAGCGGTTGTGGTGGCCAGCCAAGGAGTGCGGGCGACGAGATGGCTGAAAAGCGACGACGGATGGGTGCAGGCTGTGGTGTATGACGAGGCACAGGCGGAGGACGGGTGGCTGGCTGCCGCCGTGGCCGTGCGAGATGGGCGGCGGCCTTACGTGCTAATGAGACCCGTGGCTGCGGCCCATCTCGGCCGAGAGGAGGATGAGGAGCGGAAGTGCAGGATCGAGGAGGTGGAATGGCCGAAGGAAGGGGAGGGTGATATGGTGTGGGGGTTTGTGTTGCTTGGATTGGGCTTGGCCTACTTCTGTTATTGGAGGTTTCAGATGAAGCAGCTGGTCACTGACATGAACAAGAAGAGAACATAGTTTAGACTGCAAAGATGAGAAGAGAGACAATACGAGTAAGATAAATAATCCGCTCCATGCCACATACATTACTAGATTGAATTGTTTTAGATTGTTTAGGCTTTCTTTTACTGCGAAACAGTCCATCTTTTCCTTAAAATTGCATAAATTGTAAGTGAATTGAAATGATCATGCAGGACTTTTATGATGATAGGATGATTCATGGTGAATAGTTTAATGAATCATGCATCCTACTTATATGATGATAGAATAATTATTAGATGGTTCAAGGTTGATTACTGCATGTCTAAACTTCCAAGGAAGTTATATAGTAACCTTTTTTGGGGTTTCCAAGGCCAAGACTTAGCACAATGACTTGACTATAAATTTTGGGGAAAGCCACTGAAACTAGAATCCTTAGGTGGGTAATGGGAAATTTGAATTTTGGTCACATAGACAAAAACCCAAATAATTTCTGATATCAGTATCTTCCAATTGATCTCTCCAATTTGCACATAAGCTTCTTTCACTTTGAAGTTTCCTGAAGTCAACACCGATCCATCTCTTCGAGTAGCATCTAGTGAAATGTTATCAAATAATTCCAGCAACTGGATGAGATCATCCGCATGTCTATCCGGAAGGTGGGCGCATACCAACTAACACCATGTTATCATCTAGAGTTGTCCTATAGAATACAATACAAGCTTGTTGATTAGTCAATAAAGGCAAGAAGACATGGATATCTTTCAGTAAGTTTTCCTAGTCATTACTTATCATGGTCCCAAAATGAGAAATCAGCTCTCGGGTGAAGTGATGCTAAGAAGAATGGGCATGCTGCTGGTAGCATCTTAGCCACTCTCCTCTAGAAAGATGAGCACCCCTTGGATAGTCCGATTCTAGCTCCCAAGATATACACCATCCATAGCATGCGAAGAAAATTGTTGCCCACAAGTCTTCCCCTTGTTCCATAATATGGCAAGACCGTTTTGCTGTTAGTTCGAAGATCAAGTACACATAGCCCACTTCCATACTTCACTCCATTCCACCAATTTAACATGCAAAGAAAACTGATGCCCGCAAGTTCACCCATGATCCAATAATGTGTCCAGACCATTTCGCTAGTGTTCATCCTTTGAAGATCAAGTACACCTGACCCACCTTCAGTCATTGGCCTGCAAACTTCACTCCGTGCCACCAAGTGTATACCTCTGTCTATAATGTAATGGTTCCATAAGAATTATGTTCTGAGACTATCGATTCAATGTTCAATTATTGAAGGTATTCTAAGAATAGACATAAATTAGGGAATGTTGTCAACACCAAATTTAAGAGCAATAGTCTGCCTCCCGTAGATATATGTTGAGAACTCCATCCTTGTCTGTAGCTGACCCATTCATACCACAATTTTTCAATCACATCCCCTACAGATAGAGGTAACCTCAAATACATGAAGGGGAATGAGTTGATGACCGTCTGAAGTTCCCTTGCTCAAGAGGCTACTTCTTCCTCGTTCATACTGAAGTGTACAAATGATGATATATTATGATTCACAAATAAATCTAAGTTTCCTGAAGATCTGCACTAGAATTGCCAATCTTCTTGCTGCGCAGCAGCCTTTCTATGAAAAGCAATGTATTATCTGCATATTGAAGCAAAGGAATTAGAGTGCCTTGGCCCATGGTCAGAAAAAACCTGAAAGAACCTCTGCATGACATAACGCATAGTAACACTGAGCTAGGGCATCAACTGCTATAATGAAAAGCACTAGGGCTACAGGGCAGCCTTGTTAGCACTGAGAAAGAAATGGTACAGAGAAAGAAATGGTACAGACACATTGTTTCATCCAACTAATTTATTTTCCTGGAAACCCTTTTTTCTTAAGGACACCCAAACAAAAAACCAGTTTAGAGAATCATAAGCTTTAGAAAAAAGCTACCTTTCCAGGGCATTCCCTATCTTCCATTCCTTCTCCAAAAATTCACAATCTCTGAAGCCATCACATGTAGCTATTTTTCAAGGAGCGACCAAGCATGAATGTTGATTGGAACGGATGCACTATTTTTTCAGGACCTCTCATAGTCTATTTGCCAGCACTAGCAATAATAAGGTATATTGTGTTTGAGAGGCAATGGTTACAAAGTCTTCTACTCTTTCCGCCGACTCTTTCTTCAGGATCATGAATAGATAGAACCTATTAAGACGCCGAAGTCCCTGATTACCAGAGAAACTCTTGGATCACTGCTATAACTTCATTTTTTACCACATGCCAAAATTCTGTGTTGACAAACACTGAAAACCTGTTCGGACTCCGGGACCCTTCCTTTTTCCAAGTTTCTCATTGCATCCCATACCTCTTCCTCTGTAAACGGAGTTATTAAGGTCTCTGCCTCCTCCAAGCTAAGTGAGCTCTTCTCTGCTGCGCCATTGCCGAAAACCAGAAGGTCTGTGTCTATAGAAGTCCCAATAATACTTAGCCACAGTTATACCATCTTGCTCCCTGCCTGAAACAACACTATCATCCACATGTAGCTGATCAATGTGATTTCTCCACCTTCGATCGCCAGCATACATAATGAAATAGGAGTATTTGACTATCCTTCGTGTAACTACAACTGTCTAGTTCTTTGGTGTCATCTTATTTTTGTTTTCTTACCTTCTGCAACCACTTCCTGATGTGGTCTAAACTTTAACACTTCGTCAGAGGAGGGTCGAGAATCCTCAAGTCCATCTAAGAATGACAAAGCTGGAAGTGCTTCAGCATTCATTTGTTCTCTGGTCGCCTTGATTACTTTCCTTTGTTCACAAAGGAATTGACTCAATTCCTCCAGTTTTTTTGCAAGAGTTCATGCTGCAGAGCTGGCTGTTGGGAGGCTGCTCCATTTTTTAGTCACATGATCTTTAAAATCTAGTTCCATGAGCTTGGTTATTCTCATTAATCTTCCACATCAATTGAGTATGATCCAAGAAATTTCGTTCTTTCGACGTAACACCAACCGGCTGAATGGATTCTGGTCAACTCAAGAGAACCAAGAACATGACCGAGCATGGATCTGACAGGTCTCATGCCGTGCTCCACCCGGTGCCACCTAAATAATTCTTGCTCAGACAAAATCTCTGGGCAGCAACCAACACAAAATATTTTGTTCCCCCTCCACATCCAGCTCCACTCTTTGTGCGTCCTCTGAGGAGCCCTATATGCATGTCAGTAACTTGTGTTTGGAGTCTGATCTTCTGCAAAGGAAAGCAGAAGTAGAGAAGATGCCAAATCTTGAATCCACCATCTCAAACTTATCGCCTTACCATGCTAACAGGCACTAACCAGAATGCCCTATAATTCAACGAATTCTAATTATCCATCCAAGCACCTCCAATCTGGCGTCACATGGAATTGTCGCACACTTCCAACTTGGTCTTCTGCAGCATCGCAACATTGGCTGCCCGTAGATATCAGCCTTTCTAGTTCTTGCTTGTTTCACTATGTATTCATCTTCGTATATGCCCACAGTTAGAAAATAGAATTACCATAATCTGGAAGTTCTTTTCCTAATATTGACAATTCACATGCCAATTACCATATCTCAGAAGTTTCGTATGGTTCACTATACATTACAAAGGTATCTGTTTGGCCTTTAATTATCAATGACTCTCAGGGGATTGCTGGAATTTTCTTGGTTGATCAAATCCCAGTAAGCATTATTGTGTCGTTTAACTAAGGTTGAGACATCTTTAATGAAGAAGTCAATTAGCACAGGTATGTAAAGTTATACCCAGAAATTATAATGCAGATACCGTAGCTAAGAAATGAATGCCCTTTATGTTTTCGTTGGTGTTTCTCATGATTAATGCCGAAAGCTTTTGGTGTAAGAATGGTAAATTTGATGACCTTACAATATCCTAGATTTTATAATAATATAATTTCATCACTTTCTTTGTATTTGACACATTTGCCTTCAAATGTTGATGCATACATTGCAGTTCACATTGGAAAATGTTACATAAAAAGCTGGACACCGTCAAGTCACCATTGGAATCTGTATTCATGAATCTTTGCTTTAATATTGTTAGCCAACATGTGTTGTTTTGCCATCTCTTTTGATTTGTGTCCGGGAGAAAACTACAAAATCTTAAAACACATACCACCTTGTTGCTTATGTATTGGGGTAGAGGTCTTATTGGTAACAAAGTTCCCCCAAGGCAGTACTACTAAGTTGCATTCATTGATCCTTTTTGTTGAATTGTGTATCTCAATTCGAATTGTTCTACTGTAGGTTGATGATGCAAATCAGGAGTGAGCGAAAAGATTTGCTGGATTTATTTTTATGAGTGCCACAAAGTCAATTATTTTCTCTTATGAGGTTCTCATCTTGTATGCAATCACCAGAATGAAGTCCAAGTGCAGTACAAATTATGTATACATTGAAGGCCGTACCTTGCACCAATACATTATTGTTTGCTGCATGTAACAGCGACTTCAGTAAAAAAAAAAACAGCGACTTCAGTGGTCTTCAGATGCTACTTTTGTTTGGAGTATAAAGTTCGATTAATTTCTAGTGTGATAAGAAACAAGAAATGTCTGCCTTATATCATATTATTATAGTAAAATTGTAGGTATTGAGACTGGGTTATCTGTAAAATATTTTTGCTTGTTTGTGTTGGGATTGAGATGCATGTCATTGACAGAAAAAGGACAGGAGCAGACTTTCTTAAATGCAAAGCTCAGTAACAATTATTTTCCTTTATCTTGAATGATTCTAAGAAAATAGTAAAGAAAAAATATTGACGCTTGATAAGTGCAAGTTTTGACGTGCAAGTTGAAGAATGTAAAATCCACACCTTGTAGTTGTAGTGCAGAATTTTATCATGGTCTCATGAACACCATTATTATCTCAGGGTCGAAAGCCTCATGTTTTTTTTTTCCTCAAAGCTACATAACTATCAAACAGTGCACTCAAAGGGACTAATCACCACTTCTGATCAGAGTTGTCTGCACAGATTATTCATTCTGAGGGCTGGTTTCTGTGTTCTCCTCAGGTTTTTCATCCACAGTGGACTCACTCTGGGGGCTTGTTTCTTCAGGTTTATCCTCCTTTTCTGGTTTCAAATCCATCTTCTCTTTCGGTACTCCG
Source organism: Pontederia paniculata (assembly GCA_001647135.1). Lineage (NCBI taxonomy): Eukaryota > Viridiplantae > Streptophyta > Magnoliopsida > Commelinales > Pontederiaceae > Pontederia > Pontederia paniculata. Next base: position 14,052 of record LTAE01010016.1, read on the forward strand.
GCCTTCTCCCGAATCTTGTCAAGCTTTTCCCATATCTTCCTTCTAGTTTCAGGCTTCATCACCGTGCGAGCTTCAGAGGTATCACCTCCTGCTAGTGCTGCTAACAGCGTAGCAGAGAGGCAAAAGATGGCATCTCTTCTAGTTGTGCTCCCCTTCAGCTCTCCTTGCTCTATTTTGTTTCTGACCTGCGTGCAAAAGCTAGCTCAATAAAACAATATAATAAACCGAAACTAACGTGTATGCGCAAACGCTGAAAATTTTACTTCTGTCAACATGTATGCATCAGGAACCGCACAAAGTGGTTCCAACTTCCAAGATCTTTTACCATAAGCCGGCAGATAAAAAAATTATGGCATCACTTTCAAACAATGCAGTCCATGGCCAAGATTTTCCTCATCCTCACCGTTGAACAGATCAAGAGAGCAGAAAAGAAAAAAAAATGCTAAAATTTCGCAGGGTTACGTAGAAAGTTTAAGGCAAAGGGGCTTAGCAATATGCCCATCAGAGACGCAGCTAAAGATGAGCAAAAAGATGGCCATGGAAACAAAGGAATTATACTTTTATGTATCGGTTTTTCTGATGAATTTGCGAAATAAGGGCCGGGAGAGATGTTGAAGTGGTACCTTGAGATCCTGTCTTGCTACTCTGATCGGATTCACGTTTGCAGCAGGCAATTTGGATGGGAAGACCTGCTTCAGGGTAGGCGGTGACACTGGAACCCCAGACAGGGTTACATAGAACGCCATTTTTTCCTCTCTCTAAAGTTGTTGGCTGCTACGATGAACTTTAAAGCAGCTGCCATAACTCACTATTTAATACCTTTCTTTTTCTTCTCTCCCTCTGAATTCTATATATATATATATATATATATATATATATATATATAT
>LTAE01010017.1:0-11222 GCA_001647135.1 Pontederia paniculata
GCGGCGCAGGGGTAGGACGCGGGAGCGCGCGTGGCACAGCGGAGCAGGGGCAGGACGCGACGGAGACGACGACTGGGGGAGAGAAGTCGTGCCCTAGTTTCACGACGAAGAGAAGCCGTGAGGAGGAGAGAAACAATCGACCTTTTAGTTGAACCAACTGTGTGTAGACGGTTTTTTTTAGTTGAACCAAGCTCTCTAAACTTGGTTTATTAACTTGGTTCAGGCGCATCATTTAGAGCCACAGATCTTTGATCGAACGGATGGGAAAAGAGGACACAGGGTGTTCCCTACTTAAGTAGAGGACACAGGGTGTTCCCTACTTAAGTAGGGGACACCCCCATTAAATCCTTTATTAAATATGAGATTACTAATTTTTAAGTTAAGCATGATACAATTTTGGTCTCACAATTAAAAACAATAGATTATAAAAATAATAAAAAAAGATTGAAGTATGTGAAAAACCCCCAAGGATGGAAAGCATCAAATTAGGAAATGATCCTATACAACGTCAGCCATGAGAGGACCTCGGCCATTAATCATGCTCTGGTCATGGGATGATCATTCATCAATCAGACTTAGTTACCTGTCTCCTTTGTGTTCAAGGACATAGTTGTACAAACTACAAACTTATAGAAATAATCCTGTTCAAGTAAGGTCATGCCAACTTATCGGAATTAGAGTAACTTATAAAACCTAATCTTTAACACTTCAAATATTGGACTATTTATTTATATATGTTATTATTACATTATCTATAGAATCCATATAACATATATAGTTTATGAAAAAAATAAAATAAAATATTATTTTTCTCTTCTTAGCTTTATCCTTAATTTTATTTATTTCATTCAAGTTGTTCTTTGCAAATAATTATATTTTTAAATTTTAATTTATTATCTTACCTAACAAACTTTTCTTCAAATTTTAAATTTTCTTAAGTCACTTTAGTTAGGACTCTTTTAAAATGATTGTTATATATTGGGATATTTCTTATTACACCCTCTCAACTATCGTCGATTTTCGTATATAACCTCAAGTTTCTGAAATTCCGTCGCTCCCCTTGTACTTAAAAGCTTCTGACACTCCACTCCGACCATCACACGCATCTATTTGAATGTTAACTTTTAAATTTTTTTATTTATCAAATGATCATTCTACCCTTCCGCCTTTCAACATTTGTCATGTAATGTTCCCCCTTTATTAATCATCTCGTGACTCATCGCTGCCGCACCCCCCCTCGCCATCCTAAGACCGGTTCATCGGAAATATCATGACCTTTCTCCGATCGTCTCCCATTCAGATTGATTTATCTCTTTCAGCCCTCCATGACGAGCCCTGATTCGCCGCGTAACGAGGGAATGGAACAGAGGAATTGTTCATACTCGGATAGAGGGAATCGAACCCTATAACTCGGTAGATATGTGATCCCTATCTCGCGCACTCCCCCAGCCCCTTTGTCGCCGGAACCCGATCTTGGACGGTCGCCGGAGACTTGGGCCTCCCAGGCTGGCCTTATGCGCATTGTCCGGATCCTATCGTGCTTCCCTCGACGGTCTTGTTGCGATGGCGAGGGATCGGAGCTGTGCGAGTCTCGAATAGATGCACCACTCTAATGGCAAGGATTTCGAGGAGTCGCAGGAGGAGGACGCGACTAAGGGCTTCAAGCAGGACACGAGATCTAGGATTTGGATCGGGTACTCGATGCCTAGGATTTAGGAGCTACACTTTCAATCTGTACAACTTAGCGTGGGCAGAGGCCGTCCAGAACAAGCCCCTCACAGAGTGGAAGGGTAGGATGTTCATTTGATAAATCACAAAATTCAAAAGTTAACGTTCAAACGCACGACATGTGACGAGGAGAGTGGAGCATCGGAAGCTTTTAAGTACAAGGGGGTCGGCGGAACTTTAGAAACATGAGATTATATGCGAAAATCAACGATAATTGACTAAAGTTTCTAGAATATCTATTTGATAATCTTGTCAACATTAATTATTTGTTTTGTATTTTTCTATCATCTTATTTGCCAATTTTCTTAATTTATTTAAATTATTTTTCAAAAAAATATTAAGTGTTTTTTCCCTAATTTATCTTTAATTTCTCTTCTTATAAAACTCTTATTTTTATTAAAAATAAAATATTATTTTGTTCTCTTAACTTTGTCTTCAATTTTACTTATTTTAGTCGTTCGTGAATAATTATATAAAAAACTTGTATTATAAGATATTTTTATATAATAATTATTTTCTTATAAAACAAACTTTTGTTTATATTTTCTTTAAAAAATAACTTTTAAAAATTGTGGGCATGCCACTTCTTTGCTATATATAGTGTATATATATTGTTAACAATATTAAATGATGATGTAGTGAATTTAATTTTAAAATGGTGTATTAACAATCTCCTGTCAATAAAACTTTTGCTAGCTTAGTGTCACACCATTTTCTCTTAAAATGAATAGATTTCCAGAACTTGAACATTATGATTCATGATGGCTACGGCAAAAGAAAAAAGATGGAACGGTAACAAATATATGCATGCATGAAAACAAATATAATCTTAACACAGGCATCCGCTGATGCAGCAAGGTTTACTGCAACTGGGGCAAGGGCACGCCGTCGTGCACCTGGGGCAGGACCAGACGCAGCCGCAGGAGTACTCCGGGCACGCAATTCTCGGGAACGGGCAACCGCAAGAAGACTCGGAGCAGGAGAGCTTCGGAAGGGTGCAGCAGCAAGGTCCAAGACACAAACCCTTCCGCCCACAGCACCGTGGTCTGGAACAACAGCACTGCTGGGTAGAGCAAGGATGAGCGCAGCAAGAGTCGTCCGAGCAGCCGCAATGTGGTTTGCAGCAGGAAGCGTCCGAGGAATCGCAGCACAGTGCGCCTGCGCAACTGCAGCATGAAACGCCCGAGCAGCAGTTCCAGCAGGATTTGCTGCAGCAGCTCTTATTGCAACTACAGCACGATCCATTGCAGAGAGCGCCCCAGCAACCGCAGCACGACCTGCTGCAAGAAGCTCCCGAGCAGGTGCAGCATGATCCGGTGCAAGGAGGCGGCCCTGAGCAACTGCAGCACGGTTTGGGGCAGGAAATAGTCGGGCAACTGCAGCAGGATCCACTGCAGGATACGCCGGAGCAATTGTAGCAACATTTGCCGCAAGAGCAATCGCAGCAAGATTTGGTGCACGAAGCCCCCGAGCAACTGCAACAAGGTTTGCTGTTAGAATCCGAGCAAACGCAGCAGGATTTGCTGCAAGACAGCCCAGAGCAACCGCTGCAGGAGAGGCAACTGCAACATGATTTGCTGCAAAAATCTCCCGAGCAAGCACAGCATGAACTGCTGCAGGACAACGCCGAGCAACTGCAGCATGATTTGTTGCATGATGATGCCTGTGAGCAACCGCAGCAAGAAAAACCCGAGCAACTACAACATGATCTGCTGCCACAAAGCCCTGAGCAACTGCAACAAGATTTACTGCAAGGGAATCCTGAGCAACTGCAGCATGGTCTTCTGCAAGGGACACCCAAGCAGCTGGCACATGAAATGCCACACAGAATTCCCGAGCAACTGCAGCATCTTTTGCCACAAGGAGCCACTGGGCAACTGGAACATGGAACCTTGCAAGGAATTCCCAAACAACTGCAGCATGGACCGCAGCAAGGATCTCCAAAGCAACTGCAACTTGGAATGGAGCATTGGACTTTGCAGCAGCGGCAGCAACTGCAGCCACAGAGCAATTTACAACTGCATTTGTGTCGACAAGGGCATCTCGGTCGTGGGACATCAGTCAAACATCCAGAAGGGCAGCAAAGCCATGATAAGCACAATTTTGAACTGCAAACAGAATAATAGTTACAATTTCATCCACAAGAAAGCTTATATACATGTGAAAATAAGTTCAAATAATACATAGTCGACATTATTCTTTCAGACACAACTGTACAAGACGGCTGTGTACCAATGGAACTAGTTAAATATGAATTAAGTATACAGAACATTTGTGATCTGATGTTATTTTGAGAAACAAAATAAATAGGAGAGCCAAAAATCAGAATACTAAAGAGGATTAGATCTAGACAACTTATTGTGGTTATCTTTTGAAGCGTTCTATCTGATAATTTGCTTTTCTGATACTAATGTGTTGTTACATTCTGATCAATGTTACTCAACTAAGAAAAAAAATGGAAAATGCATGCATATGAATGTGGAATTTTTTGGAGTTAATAAAGTTCGATTTATTATTTCTTTTATATGGTATCTTCTTCATTTACTTATCCATATTTAAATCACATCACCTTCAAATTCATGAAATGCCGAAAAAAGAACAAAAATAGCAAGTTTAGGACATACTGTAGCCATCTCCACATCAAACATGATTTTTCTCTTCTTCTACTTCTGTTTGACAAGGAAAACAAGTTAGGTATATACGATGTAATCCATAGATAAACATCAGCAAAACTACAGTTCCAAGAAACTTACATTGGCACCAAAGGATCTGGTTTTGTTCCCACATAATTGTTCACACTGGAAAGGCACAATATGTAGTCATGAACTTGTATTTGATATCATAATTGTCGAAGAAAAAAGTGAAAGACAGTCACAAATGCTGAAAGAGAAAAGTGGTTCTACAAACCTTCTACGAGGTTAAGAAAGAAATTTGTTTTGACTGATTACAGAACTATTTTAGTGTTTAGCAAATCTCAGATAGTTCCTATAATGGATTTTGCCAGATTGGAAACCAAGGACATCTTTGAGATCAACTCTTGACATGTGAAACATGACTAGAAGAAAAAATTCCATGAATAAGGAGAATGCACACACTTACTCTTACCAATGAGCTAACTGAGCTGGTGCAGTTAAGATTTCAAGTGCTACATGAATGTACATAGCAAAATGGGCACACTTACTCTTTGCAGCTTCTGGAAATAGGTGGAAGTCCTTCTAAGGATTGCAACTCCTCCTGTCAGAAACAAAAGCATCAGACAATTAATTACTTCATACATCCGACAAAAAAAGAAACAACTACTAGTAAAATAGGAATTAATGGATGATGTCCTGCCAACCGGGACTCAAATATTTTTTTTTCCTAAAAGAAATAGCATGACTAATATTACAAGCCATATTTGGAATTGCAAACTTTTGTCCAAATAATAAAACATGAACCATAGTCTTGTATCATGTACCACATTTATAACTAATTCTACAACAAAATTAAACACTGCAAGTCATTTTAATAAGAGTGCTCTGTTCTAACTGTGAAATTTTCATGTCAACTTTGAGGGTGAATAACCTGTAGAATAATCATGACATGCGTTAACTTAAAAGGCTACAACTTCATGTTATTTCTCCGTTTCACATGATCGATTAAGAATCTATTTTCTAACACATGAAGCAGTTGCACAAATCAGAAGAAGCCCAGGCACATCTTTGAGATCAGATGGTCGGCACCGAGTTGATATCCAAACTGGGAATATAAGCAAAGAAGACAACAAATAAAGGAATTCCTGTTTTCATAGCATTAATTTCCTTTCTGCTGATTTTGATTATTAAATTATCCTAAAAGAGTGTGTGTCTATTACCACCCTTCACATAGGGCAGCAGCATCAATCTATCCCTGTGATAATGCAACTAGGAGATGCAGGAACATTTCTAAATGGACGCAAGATGGAGGAAGGACAGTGCAGGACTGAAGTAGGTACTGCTTCAAACAAGCAGAGTCTGAGAGTCTTTATCAGCAACAGAAGTCTGATCAAAGCACACATGCACGCTACTCCTCCCAACTCCATCATGAATCCTGCATCCTGTACACTGTACCCAAGTTTAAAGAGTCCACAACTACTAAATCCAACACCAGTGCTCTGTCTACGAGTTGCCTTCAAAGCTGTTGTGCCTCGTTCGTTCAAACTGTACTCTTGCCCATCTTAACTAAACCCCATATTAAATCTATCTCGGCCAAGAACATCAAACAGATCAAACACCCTTTCTTTCGTAACAAAATTAAGCGCACTGAGATGTTACTGGCAGTAAAACCAAGTACTGTTAAACTACTCTTCCAACAGGAGTTACAGTTCCAAAATCTCCATCACGGAGGGAGAGGGAAAAAGGAAAAGGTAAAACAGAGGAAGGTTTTATATCACAGTCGAATTATTTCCACCGAAACAGATAAAAATCCAATCTTGGGACCAAAGGGACAATACTGTGAGTATCGCGGACGTACCTCGAGGAATCCAACCTCCCGGTTCAGGATCTGCACCTCGAGCTGCAACCTCCGACGGCCGCAGAAATCTGGGTACTTGGGCGGCGACCTGGGGCTGGGCGCCATTACGACCACAACGGGAGGAGTCAGCTCCGGCGGCGGCGGCGCCACCGCCGGAGACCTCCTCCCGCCAGCGCCGGAGTCTCCCATTCTTAGTATACCGACTGAGAAGAACTTTACTACTGCTACCACTACCACCACACTGCTGGCTACTAAAAGGAGTGCTTAGAATGAGTCAGAGGAGGAGGGAGATGGTGATGGGATGATTAGGCGAAACGAATAGGGGGGGACAAAGTCTGAGAACGCCGCAGGTGGGGTATAAAGGCGGGTACGCGCGCGGCGGAGGACGGGAACCCGAAACAGGGGAAGGGAATAGAGAGACGGGGATGGGGTGCGGTCACCGCTCCTCCCGCGGCGATGTCGTCCCCTTATCCTCCTCCGGCTCCCTCCTCCTCCTCCACCTCCTCCACCTCTGAGCGTGGAAATTAGAGACAGCAAAGGGCAGTTGCAGTGGCAGCTGCAGGAGCAGCAGCAATGCCCATAATTTGCTGCTGGCCGCACACGCAATTCTCGTTGTTTCTATTTCCATATAATGCATCCGATCCATTACTATTACTGTTCTTTTGTTGCTGCAGTTGGAATATAGTGTTGCGACTAGGAGTGCTACTAACAACGGTTCGTACTAATAATGTTATTATTAACAGTAAGAATAATTATACACGAGAGGAGAGAGAGAGAGAGAGAGAGAGAGAGAGAGGAATATTGGAATTATGGCGAGGAGGGGAGGTGATGAGTATGACTAGAAAAGCCTGCAAGTGATGGTACTGAACTGGGGCAAATGTGACAGAGAGAGAGAGAGAGAGAGAGAGAGAGAGAGAGAGAGAGAGAGAGAGAGAGAGAAGGGTCGGAGGGACTGCGAACAGGGAGGCCGCACGTGATGTTCAATTGGATGTGGGACAGAGACTAGAGCTGGCTTTTTACTTTGTGTCCATAATTATGCAACACCTTGGACTAGATCTCATACAAGTTCACAAGTCTCCTTGTCTTAATTTTCTTTTTCTTAAACGAAATATGTCTTGAATTAAAAAAAATGACAAGATTTTCCTCCCTTTACATGGGATCTAAGGGGGAGCAAGAAGGTGCACACCCACCTCCCCTGGATTCCTTTAAATAGAGTACTAATTAATTATGATTCATATCAATTGCTTGCTGAGATGGATAAGTTGTAGTATTTATAATAAGAGGTCTATGTTTCAATTCTTCTTGACTCTTTAATTTTACTCTTTTTTTCTATATTTAGATTAATTCTTTACTTTTACTCAATATTATCTAATCTACTCTTTCATAAAATATAATTTACTTATATTATATTAATTTATTCATTCAATAACAGAATTATTTATATGTATTACTCCTTATTGGCCTATAATTGTAGCATAATAATCTACTTACTTATTTTATTACATGCATATTTTTATTTTTTTATTATTTATCTTTTACCTTTACTCAAATATTAACTTATATTATTTCAAAAGGTATCATTTATTTATCTTATATTAAAATTTATTAATTCACTAATAAATATATATATATATATATATATATACTACATTATGTATTTTTACTTATTAGTCTATGTCATGTATATTTACTTATTATTCTATCACACAGGATAGAAGTCTATTTTTAATAAAAATATAATCAATATTGTCAATTTGTTTATTATTTTATTTAATTATGAATTAGTTATATAATATCATATCAATATTTTTAAATGTTCTCATTTTTTTCTTTCTATTTTCTAATGTTTAAAATAAAAAGTAAATCTAATGCAAATGTCTCGAATTATATTATGTCGTGTAAATAAATTATTAAAAATTATAATTTTAAAGATAAATTATAAAATAATTTTATAATAAGTATATGAGTAATTGTGCACCCCTGAATAAAAGTTCTGGCTCCGCCACTGCCTCCCTTCACAATAGAAATTAAATATCATTAAAAGATGAGAAATAATATATTTTTCACTTCATTAATATTTTAAATTTATTTTTTGCAAAATAGTTTTTTTAGAGAGAACCCTAATTCTATTAAAATTAATCATTAATAATATTTTATACTAAAAAAATTAAAATTAATCTAAAATTAAATAATTATTAATTTGTACAGATTAATTAGTAAACTAAATTTTAACTTGAGAGATTTAAATATAATCACTTAAGAGAGATGTAAATATCTACTCTAATCGAAAAAAAATAAGTAATCACTAATCAGTGATATTTTTTTATGAATTTTTTTTATACTTTTAAAATTATCTTAATATTCATATAAAAATTATTCTATCATCTCTGGAGGTGCTAAAAATATTTTAAAAGGAAAACTATAAGAATAAAACATATTTTTTTTTTCGACAGCCCAATGACAGAACTCGGACGCAAACCATCCGTTCCACTGTCGTAACCTTTTCCTTTCTCTTCCTTTTTGCCATCATTTACGACGTGACCGCTCGACAAGACGGCCGAGAAGGCGTCCGACGCCCGGCGGCGCGACCCGATCGGCGGCTCCGCCTCGTGTTCCGCGGGCGGCGGCAGAGAAGAAAAAGGTGGGAGGGCAGAACTGGAAATTTAACCCCGAAGTGACGAAGCGTTGGGTCCCACAAGAGCGTGCTTTGGGGGCCGCCAATTCCGAAGCCGACGCTGACTTGTGAGACGGGTTGGTGTCCAGAATGAAGCAGCGCACACGGATCTGACGGATCCAGCGACCGACGCGTGTACGTCCTCGTGGCTGTTGTCAGCGATCCATCCATTGGTTGGTGGAACGGACCCCATCTCAATTCTCAACCCTAATTATTCTTTTTTTCTGATGCTTAAAATTTTAATGCAGAGCAAAAATGAAATCAAAAGTTCCTAAATTTAAATATCCGAAGACTTACCATTTTTTTAATCTTGATTATTAATAGTTCTGAATATAAAAAAATTTTGAGCAGCTAGTCACAAGACAAAATCTTAATAATTCTGAATTTATAGACATTTCCATGATAGATGAACATTATCGATTGATTTGTTTATATTTTAACATCATTGTTTTAAATATTGTCAAGAATATTCAAAATTATAATTAGCGGAAGTGTTACTAAGGGAACGGACATCACACAAAACTATTCTTTACAAAAATATTAATTATACACAATTTTTTTTTGTATGGTTACCGATTCCACTGAAAAATATTTACGAGGCTTTTAATTTTTGTGTTTCTTCCCAATAAATTTAGATGGACTCGTATATTTGGGATCATTCATTAGTTGTTGTTGGACTACAAATTCTCCAACATAATATCCAATAGTAAGATTTTAAGGGGCAGTAACTCGTACTTCTTTTTACGACAATTTTGAATTTGTTACCCGATGTAAAAATTGTGAAAGGGCCCGGAGGCAAAAATTGTATCCGTTGAGAGAGAGAGAGAGAGATGATGCTGTGCAGTGGCACATGTAAGGTCTTTTGGTGATTTGTGCCCCAATAAGGCCAAGTGGCAGTGGTACGGACACCTGAAGCAATGTACGGATGGGTTCCTTTGGGACATCATGGGATTTCTAATCGTAGATTTCGCTTAGATTTCTTTTCTCGCAGTCCAATGTTGTGTGTGTCCTAAGACTTCCTATTTCTTCCCCTTAATTTGCAGTCTCCATGAGTGCGTAATGATGCCTTTGTTAATATCATTAGAAAAAAACAATGACTAATATCATAAAAATAGTTGAAGCCTCTAGGCGAAAATTAATATTCTAGATCACTAAAAGAATTCTTTTTCTAATTTTTCGCATTAATTAAAATAAAAAGCTATTGAGTACTTAATAATTGCCATTGATCAATACATAATTTGTTATTAGTCAATTATAATATTTCAACATATAATTCTTTATGTTATTAACGAGAGTTAGCTCAGATGGTAATGAAGTCTGAGTCTCGAAATTGAGAGACAAAAAAGTTAGTAGCCCCAAATTAGAGGACATGCATCAATATTTATTGGGAGATGTTCACTATTTTTTCGAACCGAATTAATGAGGTGCTAGTAGTTTAGATACTGATCGACCCACTCTGACAAATAAATTCATCGAAAAAAATAATATAATTTTTGTTGTTAAAGTTGTTTGAATTGATTGTTTTCTTACCTTCTTTTTTCCATTTGATAATTGATTAATTGTGCCATGTGTTTAAGAACAATTTGTACCATTTTAGCTCTATATTGATCTATCACCCTAAAAAATAAACATTTCAATGGGATATTCTAATTATGGATACAAATGATGTAATCCTGTACATCTTTATGTAGACGTCCCCCAACAATTTGATGGACCTGTTTAGAAATGGCTCTAGATGAGTTCAAAGCTCAAGTATAAATGTCCAAGGTGTACTTTGTTTTGTACCACTTTATAGGATTTATAGGCAGATATTTCCTTGTCATGCTTTTTAGCTTTATCATTCATTGGTGAAAAAAAGTGAGTGAAACACATAAGTCGAGAATGCCTATGTTTCTTGTGACTTGATACGTCCAAAGCTTTTTTACTCCCTACATGTCACACAAAAGAAGAGGCCATAATATCATGTTTCCCAACAAGCTTACTGTGTGGGTGTTATCAAAGTTGTCTAAGAAACCTTTGGCTCCAATAGTTTTCAATTGTCATCTCCTTGATCATGACTACACCTCCTCACTTTAGTTTTCCTTTTTTCTTTACATTTCCTGGTCTAAATAGGTAGCTCAATTTGCATATGTCTGACAAGAATACTTCTAAGTAAATAAAAAAAAATATTTATCATGAAATATAGACGAAGAAAAATCACACAAAAATACATAAGAGTTGAGGAAATTCACCTGATATAAGTCCTTGAGCAGTGTCAATTTTTTTTTCAATGGAAAAAAATAATAATAATATCAATTGCAGAATAATCTAAGCTCTATCAGGGATGAAG
>LTAE01010020.1:0-17523 GCA_001647135.1 Pontederia paniculata
TGGGTGCTTCATGATCAACAAAACTTGCAAGTACTGCTAGATCAAGAAGGTTAACACTGGTATAGTGTCCACTTCTGGGAAGAACAATATGGGTAATGATGTGGTGGACGGCTTTCATAACTGGGGATAGATATTTATGGAAGGTAGCTTGAACAAAAGCATTTGTTTGCCCTCCACTTACAGCTTTTGCAGCTTGACTCTGAGTATAGGAACTATGAGGCCAGTGCATTGGGGTAAGTTTGACATGAGGTAGATTTGGAGAGTCAATAATTTCATAAAGCTCTGGAACTAGTTTGTTACATGTATCAGATAGGAGAAGATCAATCTATAGAAAATAACAGATATTTAAAAAAGGTTCATCTTTAACTATGCAATGTCCTTAGGCAATAACAGAATATTATTTAGACTTGAGACATACTAATGAAGGAGAAGAGGGAGAGAATTCTCTGACGATTAGGGCTTGAGAGAAGTATTAATTTGTGAGGGCTTTCTCATGCCTTAGGGGTCTATTTATAGAGGTCTTCTAGGGCTTCATCTAAGTTTAAACTGATTTAAACTCTATTACTTAAATTCAAATTGGAATCAAAATTAGTAAAAATATTATTAATTATTTTAATCGGTGTCCAACCATTCGCTCGCCCCAACACAGGCCGTGTTCGAATTCGACGTGGTCTGTGTTGGATTAGGTGTTATAATATAATCCTCTTAGAAAAAGAATTCATCATCAAATTCAGTACAGGAGTAGCACTTACCAAAAGGGTTGAGAATTCCTTGCGCATTTTTTACCCGAGCTCCCACGTAGCCTCTTCGTCTCAGTACCGACTCCATGCTACTTTGACTAGTGACACCTTCTTATTGCCTTGGTGTTGCATGCGTTGTTTTATGATCTTCACCTGGTACTTTTAGTAGGTGAGATCCTCTTTCAGATTTGGATTCTCATCGAATCACAATTGTGTCATAATGTCGATACTTTCTTAGTATGAACACATGTAAGACATTGTGCACATGCCAATATGAAGGGGATAGTGCTAGTATACATTCTCCTTCACTAATTAGATCTAGCAATTCAAATGGGCCTACGTATCGAGGGCTAAGTTTTCTTCTTTTGCTGAACCTCATGATGCCCTTAGTTGGAGAGACCATTAACATGACTTCATCTACAACCTTGAAGATTTGTTCGCGGTACCCTTTATTAGCATATGTTTTCTATCGATTTTGTGTGGCATTCATTCTTCTTTTGAATAGTTCGACTTTATTTGCATGTTGTTGTACCACTTTGGGCCAAAAAATTTTCATTCATATATTTCACTCCAACATGCTGCTGAGTAACATGACCTTTCATACAAGGCCTAAAAAAGGGTTCATGCTAATGCTAGAATGGTAATTGTTGATATAGGCAAACTCTATCAATGATAGATGATTATCCCAATTGCGATGCTGATTAAGTGTGTATGCTCTTAGCCTGTCCTCTTGTGTCCAAATTGTCCTCTCTGATTATCCATAAGTATGTGAATGAAGTGTTATGTTGAAACTTAGCCTTGTTCCAAAAGAGTATTAGAAACTTCTCTAAAATTTGACTATAAACTTGGGATATCTATCTGACACAATAAAGACTAGAATTCCATGTCTCCATGACATAAAGATCCATCAAGCTTTCCACTAATTGCTTTCATTTAATTGAGAGGAAATGTGTAGATTTGGTTAGTCTATCCACATCTACCCATACTACATCATTACCTTCCTTATTTCGAGGTAGGCTAGACACAAAATATATTGTAATATGCTCCTACTTCCATTTCGGGATGCTCAAGGGTTAGATCATACCATATAGTCTCTGGTGTTCAATCTTTACTTGTTGACATACAATGCAAGATACATGCTCTGTGATTTCGTTATTCATGTTGTTCCATGAAAAGATTCTTTGTAAGTTGTATATCTTTGTACCTCCTGGATGGATGACAAACTCTCTCTCTTCTGAGTGCGGCATTATTGCAGATCCATAAACGAGCCTAGTATCTGATTCTCTCACCAAAAGACATCACAAAATTCTTAAATTCATAGTTGCATCTCTTGACCATGTGACTATACTCTACGTCCTCTACTTGGGCATTGACGATCTTGTTCATCAAATCTACTTGGATCTAGTGCATCATGGGTATTGATCCACTTCTGCTAGATCTCGAGTTCCATTGGATGATATCTTCTATTTGATTCCATTTGTGTACCCTCAAGTATGCAAGTGTTCCTTCCCACTTCTGACTTAAAGCATCGACAACAAAATTTGCTTTCCTCGGGTGACATTCGATGGTGAATTCATAGTCCTTTAGGAACTCAATTCACCTTCATTATCTTATACTAAGGTCTCATTGAGAAAATATATAGTTTAGACTTTTGTTATCGGTGAAGACGTGATGTTTCGTCATATAGGTAGTGTCTCCAAATTTAAGGCGAAGACCTCCGGCACCTACTACAGGTCATGTGTTGTATAGTTCACTTTGTGTTTCTTGAGTTGTCTCCATGCATCAGTACACATCCGAGGCCTACGCACGAGCATCATTGTACACCACATATCCATCACTTCCAAAGGGAATGGTGAGCATTGGTGTCATTGTCAGTTGAGTCTTTAGCTCTTGAAAACTTTGTTCGCACTTCTATGACCATATGAACTTAGTACCCTTCCTTGATAGGTTTTTCAAAGGCGTAGTGATCTTTGAAAAATCCTTATGAATAATCTATAATAGCCCACAAGTCCCAAGACGCTATGGATCTTTGCAACATTCTTTGGCAATGTCTAGTCTAATACTGCTTTCACCTTAGCAGGATTCAATGTGATTCCTTGCTTCGACACAATATGTCCAAGGAACATTATCTTATCCAGCTAGAATTTGCACTTGGATAACCTTATGAGATGTACCTGATGATCTTCTGGACTTGATGAGTATATTACAATATCGTCAACAAAGACGGTGATGAACTGATTTAGGTAAGGTCTGAACACCCTATTCATGTGATCCATGAACATTATAGGTGAGTTTGTCAATCCAAATGGATGACCAAGAACTTATAATGTCTATATATAGACGTAAAGGCAGTATTTGGTATGTCCTCCTCAGCAACCTCAAGTTGATGGTAGTCCCTTCTCATATCGATCTTTGAGAAAGCGGCAGCTTCGGATAATTGGTCAAAGACATTGTCTATACACGGTAGAGGAAACATATTCTTTATTATGGCCTTGTTAATCATTCTATAATTGATGCACAATCAGAGGGAACCATCTTTCTTCTTCACAAATATGATTGGTGTACCCTAAGGCGAGACACTCGGTTTTAAAGTCTTTGTGAAGAATCTCTTGTAGTGGTTTCTTGAGTTCCTACAACTCAGTTGGTTCCATGTGATATGGTGCCTTGGAGATTGCAGTTGTGGGCCGCCATGAGTTCTTATAACTATTTTGTTTCTCTTGCATAACAACACTACATAATGGTAGGAGAACCGGTCTATACCTATATGACGTTGTAATCTATCATGAGAATGACTATTAGATCTGTTGAGTAGTCCTCGCCTTCCACTATTATTGGTGCATTAGGATTCTACTTGGTGGATCAAAGGGTTTCTGTCAGTGTGGTTATGTTCATTTTACATCTCATGTCATGTAATGACATGTTCAATGCAGAGAAACAATAATAAGAGATAATTGAGTGCATAGCACTCGAGTCAAATAGCACAGTATCAATGAGTTCGGCTATGCATGTGAGTACCCTCTAATAACATCATAAGTGTGATGAGTTGCAGCAGCTTCTATGTTGTACGCCCTACCGCGAACTGCTTGGTTGGCACTTTTTTTGCCTCGGGGATTTTGGCCTTCCTTCTTTCGATCAGTCAGTACCTAATGTAATTCCCATAATTCCCACAATGGATGCAAGTTCGAGACTTTCCATGGCATTCTCCAGGATGATTTATCCAGTAGTAGGTGCAAGCACCATGTGGTGGTTGAGGGCATTGTTGCTGTGGTGGAGGTGCATCTCAGGGAACATAACGTCTTGTGTGATTATCCCGATGATTGTCATGCGACTCATGCCTATTGTGGTGTTGGAGTTGTCGATCCCATCTAAGACAGTTCTGTTTGACCTACTTCGTTGGATCTTTTCCTTTCAGGTCCTTCTATCGCTCAACATCATCCTTCTCCAAGTGTTTCGCTATCTCAAAGGCATCATCGACCACGAATGATCTTAGTCCTCAACTTTGTATTAGGCCTTGGACAAATTGATCAGCTCTTTCTCCCGTTATATCGCCTTGCTGCAATTCCAAGAACTCACGTTGCTTGAGGTTGTGCTGATAAACAAGGAAATAACAGCTCTGGAAAGCCTCTTTGAAACTTCCCCAAGTAAACACTTCTTGATCAATAAACTTAGTGACTATTGTAGTCTTACAACAGTCCTTGCGTCCTTAGTGAATGGTGAGCATCATATACGACCTTTCGATCCTCAACTCATTGCATTAATGCAAGTGTTTCTTTCATTGAATCTATTTAGTGCTTTGCTTGATCAAAGTCATCAGAACCATCAAATGACGGAAGTAGAAGCTTCAAGAATGTTGGATGGCTCTGTAGATGCACGAGTCTGCTGGCCTAGTTGGTTTCCCCTAGCCTGACTACTATGAGTCTAGCTCCGCACATCATCATGCTCTTATGTAGCCTGATTTTGGTGGTTAACAGCATGTCTTGGAGCCATCTACGTTTTAACATATCATAAACAATATCAATGAAAATAATAGTAATATGGCTTACATTAATTTAACTCGAGTTTGCACTAAGACTTCTCATGATGCATTGCACATGGGACTCTAGGTACAATAGGACATTAAAAGAGTCAACTTTAGGCTTTGAGACCTAATTGTAATGCCCTCATAAGCACACCCCATCACATGACAAAATATCGTCCTGGAGGTCCTAACACATCTATGTTATGCGTTGACTATATGGTTGACTATTTTACCATTCAACAAAATTGTGAAATAATTAAAACTAAAAAACATTTATTATATGTGAAAGTCTTAATTCAGCAATAAATATAAAATGTCTCAAAAACTAAATCATCATGCATTTGTGATTACAACTTCATAAAGGACTAAACTAGGTGACACAACAAGGTCAAGACCATCATCCATGTGCAAGCAGTAACCATCACGAGCATCAGTCACCACATATGGCACTAGCTAGCATACCAGATCAATCACCTCTAGGATCCAATATAGAGGAGGCAATTCTCTCGTGAGCTATAGCGCCTAGTATGTAAGACAAACCAATATATATAAACATAATAACATTAAGCATGTAAATAAATCAAAATTTACATTATCATAGTCAACCATAATCAAAGGCGGAACCAAGGGGGTACAAGAGGGTGGCATTGGCACCCCTTGGACGCCATTAGATATATTTGTAATAGTTGTATAATAAGTTTTGTTGCTTGTGCAAATAGATAGGTAGCAATCTAAAATCATTTGTCAAAGAGGTCATGGGTTCAATTTCCCTTACCTGTTCATTTTTTTTTTCATTTTTTTATATTTAATTTACTCTTCTCATTTTACTTTCTTATTATTTATTCTTTAACTTTAACCAAATATTACCTAATATACTCTTCCATAAAATAAAATTTACTTATATTATATTGATATTTATCCATTCATTAACAACATTATTTATATATACTAAAATATATCCTTATTAGTCTATAATTGTATCATAATATGCTTATTTATTCTATTACATGCATACTTTTATTTTCTTATTATTTATTCTTTACCTTTACTCAAATATTATCTTATATTATTTCATAAAGGTATCATTTATTTATACTATATTAAACTTTATATATTCACTAAAAGTACAATATATATACTGCATTACAATTTTTTACTTATTAGTCTATGACTACATCAAATAAATCATCATATTATTTTATTACATGCATAGAAGAATATTGTCATTTTTTGTTATTTCATTATTCACATATTTTATTCAATTATGTATTAGTGTTATAATATCATTTTTATATTTTTAAATATTCTCACTTTTTCCTTTTTATTTTTTTATGATTGAAATAAAAAGTAAAATTTATGTGTCTCTTGAATTACAACAAACAAAATAATTAAAATTATAATTGAAAATATAGATTAATATTCAAAATAATTCTTTAATTATATAAATAATTATATAAGTAATTATGCATCATCTGAATAAAAGTTCTGGCTCCGTCATTGACCATAATCAATGGACAATACAATGTCATAATTACTTATATTTCCTATCAATATTGTAGATCAATGCATTAACTTTTCTTTCTATGAAATGCTCTGGGTAACTATAAAATGATTTAGGTCAATGCAATGATTTTCCTTGCACTGGATCAATATTATATTATGGATCAATGCTATGCTCTAAATTAATGGATGAATACTATGCAATGCTCTAGATCAATATTTTTATCTTTAACTTATTTCATTAGTGACTTTGAGGCAACCTTCAATAATTTTGAAATTGGAACTCATGAGCTCTTAAGAGGTTCATCAATAAAAGATCGTTGGTGGTGCACAAACTACGACAGGGACCCACAAGGGGAAGGATACTCGAGAGTCTTTTTTCTTGCAAGGTGGAAAGAAGGCTAGGCCACAGAAACTAAGTAGTAGTTGTTCTACCAGACCCCAATGATGCAATGCTATAACTTCTCAAACTACGCATTGCATGGCGACCTCATCTTTCATTTATTTATCTTGTTTAAACTATTTTATTTTTTTCCAATAATAGTCCTTATAATTATCACATGGAAATTTAGAATTCCAATGCAATATGTCACATATTAACAGTATCATGCTAGTAGACATGGGTCGTGTTTGATATGAACATGGTTCGTGTTCTACGGTATAACAGACTTTGGCATTTGGAGTCAAATGACATAGGTCGTGTTAGACTTGTACACGAGCCATATTCCATCTATGCAATGATCAATTAAAATACTTTGGTATGAGACGATGGTTGTGTTAGGGTTTGACATGGGTCGTTTTCCTTCCATGCATGACCATCATACTCAATTTTTCGATGAATGAGGGGTGTGTTCATTAGTCGCATCGATCTTCTCGATGTAGACTATGTTCAACCCTAATATGATATTTAATAATAAGTTAGGGCACAACATATCCGCGTTCGGGATGACACAAATTGTGCGCTGTCATCTTGATTATTTAATTCCATTAATTCAGGACACGTTCTTCGTGTGCGAGCGAGACGTGTCCTATACTGACACATACCGTGTTTCATGGTCGGCGCGGATTAGGGTGGGTGGGGCCGTGTCCGAGTGGGACGTGGTCCTTGTTATGACCTCTTAGGTCTTGTTCATGGTTGACGCAACGGTTAAGGTTTTCCCCTACGAAAGAGGGTCGTGTCTGAGGTGAACGCAGTCTGTGTATGACCATTGAGGTGATGATGTCTTCGATTCCAATGATTAAATCTTCGTTATTGGCATAGGATAATGTATGCTATTAAATCTGAATAAAAAATAATATTTTGGTATCCATGAGGAGACTAGAAAGATTTGTAAAACTAGTCTACTCCTAATATGCATCAATCTATCATAAATTTATATTTAAAGGGGATCCATCTACGTACACCCTTTTCGCTAGGTTTGATCTTTTTGTTCCAATAATCCTTCGTCTTCATTCTTTGGTATAAGAATATGAGAGAGAATTCTGCAATGGCTTAAGGGTCTATTTATAAAGGTGTCATTTGAGTTTAAACTTATTTAAACTCTACTATTTAAATTCAACTCAAAATTAAAATTAATAAAAATATTATTAACTATTTTAGTATGGTCTGTGTTGGACCAGGTGTTACATATTCTCCTATATATCTCTAATCCAAATGGGCCTTAAAGATTTTGCCAGTAATGAAATTTCATGGGTGGGTCGAACATCATGGTGCTGAAATGTGTTTGTTGTCCTGGACTCTCACCCCCAATGTCGTTAAGAGGAATCGTCCAGGCTTTGGGGTGACGGTGATCTTTTGCAAGACTGCACATTTAGCCGCAATGGCCGCAATCGATCCACATAAGGCTGGCCGGGCTCTTCCTTGACCGTGATCTGACACAGATTGCACATTTAGTCGCAATGGCCGCGATCAATCTACACATCCAGTGCAAGCTTGAGTAATCCAATTGCGAGTTTCTCTCTTAAGTAATCCAATTGGAGTTTCTGTCCTAAAGGTGATGGTTTGTTTTGATATGATACAAGTGTACTCAAACACTTGGTTTGTAGGATTTGATCTCTCAACAATGAGACGAGCTGCTCGGAATGCATTTCCATGGCGTCAATTTGACAACACGAAAACTTCTACTAAGTAGATATTGCATACAGCAACACCATATCACAATGGTGGTTGGGAAATTGGATTAAATTCTTAAAGGCCAAGGATACGTCCGCTTGTAAAGGTCATGTGGGAAATTTATTTCTAATTCATTTTCTTGTATTAAGCTACTCCCCTTGTAACAGAAAAAAATTATAAACACACACACACCACAGAACCATAGCCATAATGATACTTAAAGGTGCAGGTCAAATATATAAAAGCTTCGATCATAAATGCTGACAATATCTTGGTAATTCCACTTCATGTAACAAACTTCAAGAATTGGCAACAATTTTAAATGCTTTCATCAAACTTGATTATTGCCCCTCCCCTGATTCCTTTTTAGGGGCTTCCTTGATCTCATCCCCAGCTTCATCCTGCAAGACAGAAACAATTACAATTTGGTAATCACCAGCTTCATGAATGAAAGAACTCAAGAAACAAAAGAAGTTTGCAAAGTTAAGAAAGTGACCGTGATATCAGAGGTCCATAGGGTTAAGTTATCACGGAGAAGTTGCATAATCAACGTGCTATCTTTGTAAGATTCCTCTCCCAAAGTGTCGAGTTCTGAGATGGCTTCATCAAAAGCCTGTCAACGAAAATGAAAATCACAATATCAATGATAAATATTTCAGAAGTCAATTAGCAAGCACTGTTTGTGCTGTGGAACATATCAAACCAATGGAAAACAGAATAAAGATGAATAATAAGTTTGTCATCACAATAGGTGAGCCTTATAAGCCATAAGGCTGAAGGAAGGGAGTTGTAATCCTAGTTGGGGAAAAATCACATCAATAGATCATTAGATCAGATCCCTCATACATAAATCACGCATATCTAGCCCCCAACTACTGGTATCACTGAATTGTGACGGTTTGGAGAACTTCAAAGGAGAGCATTGTTAAGAAAACATGATGTTTTGTTCACCAAGTTAAGATAGAAGGCTCCCATCACAAAAATGTCTTCAAACCATTAGATCTACTACCTTAAAAATGAAGAATATTAATACCGAATCAAACCAGTCAAGTATTGGAAATGAGGTAATGGAATAGGGAGTGTGGATAATTGTGTTTGTGATGAGGTTATAGAATGTCAAAAAATCCACAAATTCAAATTTTCAATTGTGATGGTGATAAAAGATTTTCCCATCATGAACTTCACTGGAGTGTGGAGATAGGAAATACAAAGAATTTATCAAATTTGAAATGATTAGGCAACTGATTATTTAAAGGATAAAATCTTAAAGAAAACATGAAGAAATCAACTAAAGATATGATAAAAGCATCACCAGAAAGAGGGCGACAGAAAGGATGCAGAACTTGATATTTCCTTTTCTTAAATCCAAGAACCCAGAATTTTGACAGCAACAGGTAACCGATTAAAATTAAATCACCGTAACTTTAGTTCAAGAAGTAATCCTACATGATAAATACATCTGAAGAATTCTTGAACTACATGTATACATCTGAAATATAGATAGAGTTGAAGAATTCATGAACTACATGTACATATTTGATGTCCGCTTATCAATATTAAAATGTGTTTCGTATTATTCAACTTCAAAACTTCCCGATTCTTACAAAGGAACTTTGAATTTGCCATCAGGTATATTATGCAAAAAATAAAAGCAAGAAAAGAACAAAAAAGTAAAAAATATCTTATATCATGAAATAACCATGTTGCCAACAGTATCGTTCTTGCAAAGTATTAGTCATAACCTAGTATTCAGATATTTAGGGCAGCTGTATCTTTACTTAAAAATATCCTTTGAGAATGAAAAGAGGAAAATGAATTTGTAATAGAAATTCATCATCCTTTGAGCAAAACTAGGATATAAACAAAACTACATGAGCAGTCATCTGTATTAAAAGCAAATGTGCTTGATCATGGTTACACAGAGACATGCACAAACAAAAGTGGTTAATAACACCACTTTATATTAAGGTAAACATAAAATTGATGTTTAGGGATCATGGCTAAGAACTACAATAAAGTGAATGTATTCTCTATAAACAAGCTAGTAAACTACTGAAGGTTTGCGATTCACTATCATATTCAGAAGCAGACGTTCAAAAGTATTTTTCTCACTAATATTACATAGAGTATGAAACCACATATCACCACAAAAATATCAATGGCAATCATTTTTTTTGCCAAATCATAGAGACAACATATGTTCCTTTTTGAGAAGGACAACATATATATATTCTTAAATTTTGAGACGGAAACAAAATTGCATGCCTCATCAGTAAAAATAATAGTTAAATATCGACAAAAAAATAAACATCCAATATGGAAATGGCAGAATCTAACCTGCTTTGCAAGATTGCACGCTCGATCAGGAGAGTTCAAGATTTCATAGTAAAACACTGAGAAATTAAGAGCCAGGCCCAGCCTAATAGGATGAGTTGGGGCCAAGTCAGCCAATGCAATGTCCTGTAAATCATCAAATGAAGAGTTTCACAAGTGTCTGTACTTCATATGGAACTGGAAGAATAATATAACCGAACAAGCTTCTAATTATATTATTCAAAGTTAACTGAAAATTGATCGACGTGAAGAGCCTCAAAAGTTTCCCATATTAACATGGAAACACATCAAATGCTCCAATAACAGGATCAAATTTCATGACAACAAGAAAGACCCACATAAAAAGATGCCTACTTATTTTTCAAGACAAGAGAGGAGAATCAAAACCTGAGCAGATTTGTACGCCAGCAGTGTGCTTTCAGCGGCCTCCTTTCTCTCAGCTCCTGTCTTAAACTCTGCAAGATATCTGCATTTGATATGGTATGTTAATGGTTCATAAATCAAGCAACACACTCATTTGAGAGCAAAATGGAGTAAAGCACTCTAATCTCAAACACTAGTCACTCTTCGTCCATCATCACAAACCTGTGGTAATCACCCTTCATCTTAAGGTAAAACACCTTGGACTCTGCAGTAGCAGCTGACGGAACCAGATGAGACTCAAGCAACTTCAGGATGCCATCACATATCTTCTGAAGCTCAGCCTCAACATTGCCTCGGTAGTCCTTGATGGTTTTGGCATGATCCTCATTCCCACGGGCCTCCTCCTTCTGTTCAATGGATGAGATGATGCGCCATGAGGCCCTACGAGCCCCAATAACATTCTTGTAGGCAACAGAGAGGAGGTTGCGTTCCTCTACAGTCAGCTCCTCACTGTCTGCAATCTTGACCACCTTCTCCATGAACTCCACCATCTCCTCATAGCGCTCTGCCTGCTCGGCCAGCTTGGCCAAGTAGACATTATCCTCTCGGGATGATGATTCGACTAGAGACATTGTGATTCTGCTTTCTTCTGTTCAATAAGCCTACTTGATTAGTGGTCTGAAAATAAATAAAAAAGTTAAATAAGATAATGTCATTTTTGCTAATTAAATGTGGACAACCATATGCATTGGAAAGCTGCAAATGAAAGTATACAATTAGAGGCCATCAATTTTTTTTTCATGATAACTGTGGAAACCATATGCCCGCTACATTAAAACAAGTACAAATCCATGAAGTTATTTCAAATCCTTTTTCTTTAGCAAAATGTTGGAACCCATTTGTATGTAAAATCTGTAACGGAACGTGCACAAATCAACACATAATCACATACCTTTCTTCCAACTCAATGTGGAAAACCATTTAACTGCAATCCACAGTTTAACACAAAAACGTTATCCTGAATGGAAAATAACTCATTTGCCAATGAGATCGGAAGAGTAACAGGCACAAAACAAGATCCAACTTTAAATCTTGCGTGCAACTAAATGTGCTATTACTGTATCCAATTTTACATCATAAACTAAAGCTCTCGCTTCTAATATCACACCCAACCAAAAATAAAGTGGAGATAACAAAATGATTTCTGAGAAAAAAAAATCGCTAAAAATTGGACCGAAAAAACCGTCAACAAATGACGAAGATCCATAAAGAAAAAAAAGGAATCAAAACCCCGTAGAAAAATTTAAGAAATTGCTAGATCTATCAGAAGCAGAAATGCCATGCAGGATACAGAAACTAGTAGAGAAAAAAAAACACATAAATCGAACAGTAGAGGGCAAAAAATGGGATTGATCTGATCACCAGAGAGTAGAGATTTCCAAGCAGAAGAAAAGAGAACAAATATGGTAAAGCAAAATCCAGAAGGAATAAAATATAATTTTGGTACCTGAGAGACGATTGATTGAAGAAGGAAATGGAAGCCTAACGAGGAGAAGGGTGCGAAATTAATTGGGTTTGGGACATTTGAAGCCACGAAACGAGAGAGAGAGAGAGAGAGAGAGAGAGAGCCTGAAACAGCGCGTGAGCGTCCGGTCAAAGATCCAATGAGGTGCGGACACATGGTTGGACGGTTGGCGAGTCCCACGTTTTCTTTTCAAGTAGTATCGAGCATTCTTTTTCTTGGGCGGACAACTCAGCAAAGCCCTAAATAGTGAAACACCACTTCACCATTTTTTTTAGATCAATGAGTAGAATTCCATCGAGAATAGTTCTACCTGTGCAGCGAAGATAAATTATGATCATTAGTAAATTTAGATATCAAATCTAAAGCTATCAGTCTTTCTCGTTTTTTATAACATAAATATGGTAATTATTTGTGTTAATAAAATTTGATTTATTTATTTATTTTCTAGATCGATTATGATTCTTGATTAGTAATTAATTTTTAAAAAATATAGTGAATGACTATTGAATATAAACTTATCCTAAGTAGCAGTAGGGTTGAGTAGTAAGTTATAATATAAATAAAAAGATTATAATATAAATAAATCAAATAATTTAGACCTAACA
Source organism: Pontederia paniculata (assembly GCA_001647135.1). Taxonomy (NCBI): domain Eukaryota; kingdom Viridiplantae; phylum Streptophyta; class Magnoliopsida; order Commelinales; family Pontederiaceae; genus Pontederia; species Pontederia paniculata. Next base: position 13,199 of record LTAE01010020.1, read on the forward strand.
ATAGAGGTTTGCTCATGCTCAGTTGTTAAGAATTGTCATCACATTTTTTTTACTTTTTGCTCTAATTAATTTGACTCGTACGTCTTTATAATGGATGGACTTTAATACGAAACCTTTTTAAACGAAAAAAATATTATCACTCAACCTCAGACTCACTAGTTAGGTTGTGTTTGGCAAGTAAAAAATTAGAGTTTAGATTAGAGTTTAGAGGTTTGACTTGGTCAAACCGTTATTTTCTTTAGAATAAAGTGTTTGGTAAATTATTTTATAGATTAGCGATTAGCGGTTGAATGGTAGGCTATTTTCATTAACGTTTAGCGGATGAAAAATAGAGGTTGAATTTTTATACCTAATTTACCCCTTCTTTCTTATTAGAACTTATATTAGAGTTTGAGTTATGTAATAACCATAAATACTTATCTGTATTTAAATATTATTGACATTAATACATATATTTTTTNCTAATTTACCCCTTCTTTCTTATTAGAACTTATATTAGAGTTTGAGTTATGTAATAACCATAAATACTTATCTGTATTTAAATATTATTGACATTAATACATATATTTTTTTAAATTTAAATTTTTTATTTATGCATGTATATTTGTTTAAAAATATTATTCCAAATTAATTATCATAAATCATATAAAAAGTTTTTAGAAATTACATAATATTATAAATCAAATTGATTTATCATATTAATGTATTAAGCCTATTTACGTCATTTTATAATTATTAATTAATTTCACCACCACATTTATTAAATACTTTTTTTATTATCACCTTAACGAACCGCTAAATATTAACCGCTAATAATTAACCGCTATCCACTAAATAAACTTCTATCCGCTCTTAAATCGCTATCCGCTTATTAATCCGCTATAGATGCCAAACATAGCCTTAATAGTAATAATAATACTTGCTAATTGCTATCATGTTTACGCTAATTTTGATAATTCCTAATATAAATGGTTTTATTAGAGTTTAGTATTTTTTTATCAAATTAAAATACATTTTTTAATGTTCCATAAATGCGTTTACGGAGAAGCCATGAGTGGATGGGAAATAAATGTAATATGCTAGCCAAACTAACCTAGAGTGTTAGAGCAGCTCACCATTTATTTCAATAGTGCCCTTTCACGCAAGAGTCAGATCAATGATCCATCTATTTTCTTCATTCATCATAATATAACTAAGTTATTACTAATGTTATTATTCCCATAAATGTCTTTTTTTCATTTATAAAAAAGAGATCAGGATGTTATTCGAGGCAGATATTAATACAATAAAATTATATCATTATTAATATGAATATAATTTTCAACATAATTTATCTTAAAGGCATATTAATATAATAATTTGAATTATTTATCTTTTGCCCATTTATGATTTTTTTTTCTCTTCATCAACTAATCTAACTCTATTTTTTGCTCAAGGCTTATCTTTCATTACTTATTCTAAACTCTAATAGGCATATGCTAAACACCTGATAAATCATTTTTGGTTGTGTTTGGCAAGGTAAATAATAGAATTTAAGATAATGTTTATCGATTTGACTAAATCAACATGCTAAATAAAGTATTTGGTAAACTAATTTTATCATTAGTATTTAACGAATAATTAGAAGTTCGTAGTAGGCTAATTTTAAAAAAAATTACGTACAGAATTTAGAGATTCAATTTTTTATTTCATATTTAGCCTTTCAATTATAATATATATTTTTCTTATATTTTTTTAAAATAATTGTTTGTTATAAAAATCTCAATTAAATGGTGTGAACATAAACAAAAAAATTAATTTTTTTGTTGATTTTATGTATGAATATATAATTTTAATTGGAAATAAATTATTATCACATTGCAATAAAAAAATAAATGCATACTATAAAGACAATTGAAAATAATTTATTATTTCTTGTTCATTTATGTCATTTTGTACTCATAAATTGATTGAATCGCTAAATTTATCGAACAACTTATTTATTAATTTTCTAATCTAACCTTTAAACATTAATAGACATCAACTATTTATATCGCTATCTGTTAATCAATCATTATCTGCTTATTAAATTACTTACTATGTCAAACACAATCTTTATCTCACTAAGTCATCGTTAGCTCACATATACCAAACAACGCCTTAGAATTTATTTACATGTATCATTAAATTTTAGCCTTCCACATGTTAATGAAAAGAAAAAAAATATTATTAGGTCAAAGATGTAAGTATTAGGAGCAATCTCGTGCCTCCTACTGAATATCGATTTTAGTGACACTTCTCAAATTTTTTTTTATTTTAATCATAAGAAAAATAATTAAAACAATTATCCTGATTTGTTTAAAAAATATTTTAGTAAAAATACTTTCCTTATCTTTTTTGTGTTTAGAATTATGAAAATGATGATCGATGATTTTTTTTCTCATAAATAAATTACTATCCCATTTGTTATATGTTAAATAAATTATTTGTTTATATTTTAATTTATTTTTTGTACAATTAAATGTACAATAACCAATTATTAAAAAAAACAACAATTATTGTTGTATAAAACTTATTTTTAGAGAACTAAAGTGAGCATGAATTTGGAGGGCAATTTTAGATTGTCTACTTCGTTTGATCCCAAATAAAGTATGAATATCACAATTGTTTTCTTCTCAACCTTTCTATTATCTTGAACTCGAACAGGTTCCAATATATATAATTTAGAAATTAATGATTTTTTTTTCAACGGTACATCGGATGAACTATATTAATATGCTTATTTTTTCTTTTTGTTTATCTACTAATATATATCAAGGATTAGAACGTTAATTTTTTTCCAATATTGATATTTTTAAATACTAAATTGATTATTATCGGATAAAGATAGGCACCAAGAATTGTAAGCAAAGCAGCAATCGAAAAAGGAAAATAACTTAAGGTTGGAAAAAATGTGATTATTAGACTAAGGATATTTATGGATTAGATACTTCCGCCACCGCCCACGTGACAAAATACTCTTTTGGAAACATTTCGGATTTGTATCTTTGATTTTACTGATCAATTGACTAGTTAATATTATGAACATATCAACATGAAAGTCAAAATTTATAATAAGACATCATTTGTGAAATCTAATACTTAAATTGTAATTTTCAATCATGAGTAGTAATAAAATATTAAAGAAAAAACATTAACTATTAAAGATTCGACAAACTTTATTATAAAATCAACCTAATTCAAACTAAACTCAAATAATGTGTGACTCATGTCATCACGATCGCCAGCATTTCATCTATCATCACCATCTATTCAAAAATTTTATTACATGTAGGATCATATGTAGGAGCGGCAATTCTTCAATAAGTTATAAAGCACAATATGTAAAATCCACAAACAATAAGGTAAAACATACTTATAAATATCATTAAGCAAATGCTTAATAATAATGCTAACAATCAATATTACTTTTTTTATTATTTTACTTTTTCATACATCTGACATCTTTTTTTTCAATGTCATTCACAACCTATGACAGCAATATCAATTGCATCATGATAACATAATCTCATTATTCCATATTCAATATATTGAAGTTTGATTTATTTTTTTTACTTAGTACATTTTTGTTTCTTTCCATAAATTGTTCAATTATTACAATCAATAGTGAGCATTTTTCAATCATAAGATCATTGGTTTTAGTCTAAGCCATTAAGGTTAGTTGGGCCTAAAAATATATAAATAATAGTGGCCAAACCCTTAAGGGACCTTTAGATCCCGAAGTAGCCTATAGTCTCCGAAGGAACTTTTTGCCCTTGAAAAAACTAACAATTGCTTCACGTCTAAGGTCCAATAACGATTGGGATAAATTTCCCAACTTGTTGGGAATCAAATCATACTCTTCATGAATAAATTTAATTATAATTACTAATAATTTTTAACCATATCATAGGTTGAGTATAAGCTCATTTTTAAGTTATCGTTAAGGATAACCAAACCTATATAGTGTAATGACCTGAACACTCGAGTAAGCGGAAGCTATTTATAGAAAATCTCGAGAGTCCGGATCATCACAGTTGACACGTAAACAATCACAAGTTCATAAACAAACTCATATATCTTTTGGCAGTTATAAAACTAAGATTTCATATGTAAGGATAAAGCAAACACAATAACCAAAATATAGCATAGTCATATCTTACATTTTTTTTTCTTCATATGATACAATAATCACAACATAAACATATACATATACATGACATACATATCCAAAAGCAACATATCCAAAAGTACTATAACAATACAACAGATCTTCTATTTATACAGGATGCGTTCCATGTGCAAAA
>LTAE01010021.1:0-10773 GCA_001647135.1 Pontederia paniculata
CCCCTAACCTGTGGTCATCATCTATCTTACCCCACACTTCGCATCAATAACGTATTTAAAAAAATATAATAACCAAATAGTTCAAATAATTAATATAAAAATATTATGAAAGTAATGAAGAATAACTCTAAAAAAGCATATAAGATATATCTATAAGAATATAATAATACAAGTTTTATTATGATTTAAAGCGCATATATATATTAATATTCTTTAGTTTCATTTTTAATAATATTTAAATAATAAAAATAAATACTCTAATAAATAACTTTCATGATTTAAAAAAGAAAAAAAGAAAGAAAAAAAATGCTTGTTCTCTCAAATTCCTGCTAATAGCAAGAACTCTGTGTTCTTGCTTTTTCAAAGTCCAATGAACCGACAAGGAACAAAAATGCAATAATAACATTTGACCAAGATATTCCTATTCCAAGGGTGTTTGGCTACAACATCTGGAATAAAGTGTTGTTCTCTTTCATGTTCCTATACCAAATGACCCCTGAAGATGTAAAGGTCCATGTGCAAGCAACACAAGTAGTTGCCACACCATTAGATTAATTTAGGGTGGATTGATTGAACATTCGATTAGTCTAAAACTAAGGCAGATGATTGCACTTGATTGGAAAATCATAACTTAGACAATTTTTAGTCAGTCATTAGATTCGACCTGTGCATAAATCTAATTTGATCTAACATAGTGTGAAACAAGGTGTCATAATTTAAAAAAATATCTGATTTTTCCTATCTTGTATTTTCTAGCTCAATATTATCTAATCTCATCTTTTTATCTTTCGTTATTTAATCACAAATATTTAATTTTCTTTGCTAATTTTGAAATTAAATAGGATACGTTACATCAGTATTTGTTGTTTCAACTCTTTGTTCACTTTTTATATCACTTGAATGACAAGTGCACTTACTAGTGTAATTTGAACATATTAAAAAACATGAATACTATCAAATGCTCAAACTTTATTAACTATGAAAGAAATCCATAATAATGAAGTTTGACTCAGTAAAAACTTAACGACGTACTACTTCATAGAAATAAAATTAAACATAAAATCATTTTTTATGTTCATCTTAAATTAATAAGAAAATGAAATATACACATAAAACTAAGGTGGAGAATGCGATGCTTGCAAGTCTCTCATGACTTCTCGTGCAACACATCAATCTTCCTCTAGCACAATTCTCTTTCCTTGGCCTCCACAAGATTATCTCTAATGTACTCTAAGACCATTTTTATAGGTTCTTAAACTCTTGGATAGATAAAGAGTGTTTGTATGGAGTTGAAAAATCATTCTAAATCAAAATACGGGAAAGATAATAAAATCCTTAATTCCCCTTTAGGCTGAATTTTGAAACCCAAAACTCTCCCAAAATCAATTAAATTTGATCTCAATTAATTTGCAAGATAGTATCCTATAATGAGTTTAAAATTATATGAGAGCCTTTCCTAATCATGTTAGGAAAAGATTTTAAATTTTATTTCTCTTTCAAGTTCATCTTTGAAATTTAAAAATATTCCAAATTAATTAAGAATTGATCTCTTATAGTTTTCAATAAGATGCATAATAAATGAAAATCTTTCCAAAATTGTAATTCTTTTCTTATTCAAATTCTTTAAAAAAATGAAGAACTACTAATTAAAATAGTATAAGTTTTTATGTTTGATTCGAAATCAATTTTGATTTGCATTGAAATCCTTTTTCGTCGCCCTATTTTTCCAAATTCAATAACTTAACACATCTTGAGATGTTCGCAGCATATCCATCATGAAATTTCACTAACTTCATGAATTCACAAAACCCTTGCTTCTCCATTAATGATATAATTACAACATGCCGGTGATTTAATGAATTTATCTCCATATTGTTCTAGATGTTATTATTTCCTTATTTTCATATCGCTTAAATCAAGATGAGCTTTATTTGTATCTTTTTTCTTATGCTCAATGTTCAATAAAGTTCCAATAATGTTGTCACATATTCTTTTCCTATATGCATAACGTCAAGATTGTGTCAAAACTTAAGCTTTTCCCAATATGACAATTCAAAGAATATACTTTCCTTACTCTAATTCCTTTGGTATGTTTTTCTTTTTTTTTATTAGTTGTATGTTTTCCTAATTTCACATTCTTCACATATTCCAATTGTTTTAAAAGTTCATCAATTGTTAAATCCTCTCGCTCCATTCATGTTTCTAGTTTCCCGTTAAAATTTTTACTCCTCCGCCATGGGTGTCCAAGTGGCAAGAAACGTTAATGACCAACATAGAGAATCTTATATCTCAAATGTTGAAAGCTAGTGTCATCTTTGCACACAGGACATGCAAGGTACCATTTAGTACTCCATCCAGATAAGTCCCCATAGTCTGGAAAATTATTTATGGTCCATAAGATTGCTGCATGCAAATTAAAATTTTGTTACATTGTAGAATCATAAGTTTGAATTCAAGTGAACCATAACTCTTTTCAATTCATCCACCAAGGGTCTTAAATAGACATCAATATCTTTCCCAAGAGCACGAGGACCGGGGATAAGTAAAGACATCATAAAAAATGATTCTTTCATGCATTTCCAAGGAGGAAAGTTGTATGGCATAAGAATCATTAGCCACATACTATATGAGTTATTCATATTACCAAAAGGATTGTATCTGTCAGCTACTAATCCAAGTCTCACGTTATGAGGCTCTTGTGCAAACTAAGGATATTATTTGTCAAAATATTTTCAAGCTTCCGAATAAGGAGGATGTCTCATAACCCCATTTTCTTCAACCCTTTTTTATTTGTGCCATTGCATATTGGATGTGGTCTTTCTTGACTTAAACAAATGTTGCAACCTATTTTCAAAGGGAAATAGTTTAATACTTTAAGAGAGATTTTCTTTCCTTTACCATCATTTATTTTTCATCTTGATTCTCCAAATTTAGAATAATTTTCAAAGTCTTCCAATTCCTTCAAAATAAAGTACAATAATTCTTGCATACATTAATGCACATATCCCAATACTAGGTCTCAAAACACCTTTCTCATATCATAATAGGACGGAGGACGTACCTCGCCTGCAGACAAATATTCTTTACTAAACTCAAGCAACATATTACATGATTTTATGCTCCAATGATTTAGAACTTTCATGTGAAGCAAATGTATCATTGCTGACAATAACAAGTGCTTTGTACAACCAGGATAAAGTTGGCGATGGGCACGATTTAACATTCCATCAAATAGGTTTACCTCCTCATTACGTGTGGAAGTTGTGCCTTCAAAATTAGAAGGTCCTTCAAGGTCCACATTCATATAATTTCTCATTTGCACATCTTCCAAAATTTGACTCACATCTCTCAGCTTCGTTACTCAAAGTCATCTCATCATCAATATTATCATCGACTTCTACGAGTCCTTCTTCATGAAAGACCCATCGAGTATAAGTACTGTCTATCCCCTTGATAATTAAATGATCTCTAACCACATTTTTTGGTTGAAAATACACATTGAAGCATTATCGACATGGACAATGAATATCAGGCTCAGTTCCCAAGTGAAAATCTACAAATTTCATAATCAAGTCAAACCAAGAAGATATTTGCTAAAAAGCTATCACAGACATTCATCCAACTCTTGTCAAGATTACTGAAATTATTATCCATACGTATACCTATATAATATTAAAAACTATTTTAAAATGATAAGTATGACAATTTTTTAGAAATATTAAAAGATTATATAAATGATATATCACAATAACATGTTATACAAAACTAAATATATTAAAGTAAAGCTAGAATGCACAATAGATATACATTTGTTGTGTATCTTTATTATTTGATGCGTCATTTGTCCTCAGGTAAAATTAATTTCTAGATTCCAATATAATTTGTGATACAATAAATAATTATGATAGCTGCCTATGAACAACATCATGTTATCTTCTTTTCTGCAACTATATGTTTAATTAATGTCCTTTACTAGCATATAAAATGATGTCAGTGCACAACACAATCTTCTTCCACTTAGAAAAAGAAAATTTAGATAAGATTGTGGTTAACTTAAATTCCCATGATTCCTGCCATTTGTAAAGGCTCATGTTGATGTTATTGCCAAAGGTCACCGAGGACATAAGACATCATTGCTTGATCATGGATGGGTTTTTTTTTCTCCTAAATTGATGGATGTTTTGGCCTAATGATACAACAAAGTGGGTCAAATATGACAAAGAAGCAGCGTACCAAATAGTTTGTTTCTTTTGCTTAAACATCAACAAGAATAGAAGAATGTAGTGAGAAAAGATACATGATACGTAACTTGTTGCACCATTTTAAGTCAACAAATTGCAAGGTGGAGCAAACAATTGAGTTTTTAGCTTTTAATAAATGTCATTTAATGTTTATGCACATGAAACTTACAAATCGCCAATATACATTATTGATAGCAATTTGCCAAGAAAACTTGGCAATTGCTGTTTAAATGTAAGTTGCTATATGATCTTGATCAGTAATGATATAATTTATTTAAAAAGAATCTATAATCAGTGATGATATAATTTATTTAAAAAGAAACTAAATTTTAAATATGCTTGAGGATGGAGAACATGGTGTGTGTGTATATGTATAATTGATGCAAACTAAAGATTCATAGGCTAACTCAAACTTCGTAGTAAAAGGATAACCAAAATAATTGATGACTTGATGTAACTCCAATATTTAAATTAAGCTACATGATGATGTCAATGCTTCTAATACACATGAGAAACTTTAATATATCAAAGTTTTTAGAAAATAATAATAATGTACATGAGCCATTAAAATCTTGAACTTCATAGCATCTGTGCTCATACAAACAAAAAAAACCCCTCCAAACAGGAGGAACATAACTTGAACATAGCACATCAACAATTCATATAGCTAGTTCATCCTTAAACATGAGGTGAGAGAGAGAGAGAGAGAGAGAGAGAGAGAGAGAGAGAGAGAGAGAGAGAGAGAGAGAGAGATGTGTGGATATTTCAGAAATTTAAAGTTTTCATGTGGAATCCAAATGTTCAGAAATGGATCTGAGAGAGAGATGATGTGCGGATATTTCAGAAATGGATCAAAAAGATGATGTGCAGATTGATGACTACCTTGAAAGCGAATGACTATGTCGACATGTTTCGCTTCATGGAGTTGACGATGATCGTGAAAGGAGAAGATCGTCGATGAAGATTCCAGTGGACTTGCAATGATCACTAACAAATCTATGGAGATCGTAGATGAAACACTTAATGCTTGGAGGATGAAATTTGTTGGTCGTCTACTGATCCCCAACTGATTTGTTGATCTATTGAGCTATAGAGGTCCTCCATCAGGATTTTGATGGACCTACGGTGATTGTCGATGGATCAATGGTGGCAGATTAGTGGAGATCATTGATGAGAAGGAAGAAGAGCCCTGAGAAGGAGATTTTTTGGTACTATTTTTTTTAGTTAGGGTTATAATTATAAATGCACACTATATCTGTTCTCAAATGGACAATTTAGATTGCATCATTGATTTGAATATATTAACATTAAAGCTAACATCCAATAAAGACCATATGATTCAATCCCTATAAGCTAATTATAAGAACTATTACCACAATTGGTTCTAAATGATAGACTTTGTTTAAGACTATTAGTCACCAATGTCATAGTTGGTCTCTAATATCTTTATATTAGACACCAATTGAATTTGGTCTTGGAATATATGAGAAATTTGGGACTAACTTTCAATTGGTCCCTAATAAATAATTTTAGTGATCAAAGTATAATTTGCCTCTACAACATTGGTCCCTAAAATATATATTTTTTGTAGTGTATGAAGAGAAAACCCTATTACAATTCTTGCTTCTTTTTTTAATGATTTTTTCTATATCTACATTTAATTTTATATTGATTATTTTATCATGTCAATTTTAATACGAAGTTTATCGGGCTCTGATTAATTTATTTTATAAATCTCTCCCAATAATCAAGCCTTTAGAATTCAAAATTCCAATTGAATCAATTGGTTACTTGTTAATTTTGTTAACTTTAGATGCCCATAAACTAGTAGATAGAATAAATTTGAAATAAAGAGGCAGAAAAAAAAATTCTCATTGAGAATAGGAATGTCAATCCAACAAGTGATATTCTAAGAAGACTCCTCCCACTAAAATTAAATGATATGAATACTTAACATCATTAATCAGCTCCCAAACTATATAGAACTATCCACTTAATCATGTAGCACATGAATTAAAAAGTATTATTAAATTATTTATAAAAATCGAACCTTAAGATAGAATAGTTACATTAATTTATTTTTTTCAATTATTAGCATTTTTGTACAACACGCTCCTTTTTTACATATTAAAATTATCATATATTGTCATTCATTTTTACATAAAAAAGTGGTGGAAATTACATGAAAAAAAAACAATAAATGATTACAAGAGGGTCTACCTCGACCAATAAATGACTACAGGAGAGTCTGCCTCTGTCCCCGGCGTCTTGGGCCGCAAGAACATGGAGGTGAAAGAGATAGTACATATTAATAATTCAGACCAACCATCTTGTGTTTGGCCTATTACCTAAGATAATGGATCATATAGCTTAGATGCTCATATTAATTAATTTGCTGATCATCGACCTGCAACGTTGGTCAAAGTTACATAACTAACGCTACCTGATGATTGCAAATCCATGTCGTCTTTTCTTGCCACAAAACCAGGCTGTTTTGGCTCAGGCAGGGTCATGTTGTCACTCACTAACATTATAACCACACTGGACATTGTAGGCCTGTCTTCAGGGTCTTCTTGAACACACAGCAATCCAACTTTTATGCACTTCATCACTTCAGCCATAGTGCACTCTTCACTGATCAATGGATCAATCAATTCCAAACTTCTACCATCATGCCACAGACTCCATGCCTGCAACATTTTTTTTTAATTAATTCCTCCATAGTTTGCTGATAAATTATTTCATCATGCATATACTTACTTTTCCTAGAAGATAATCATTTGGCTTCGAATGAAAAACACCTTTATTCCTTACTCCGCTGATGATTTCTAGCACTAGAACCCCAAAACTAAATACATCTGATTTCACCGAGAATAGTCCGTTCATGGCATATTCAGGAGACATGTACCCACTGCACAAAGAGCATCACCAAATTAATGCACTGATCAAAATTTGCAAATGAGAAGGTTGTGATGTACCAGTAATCATATATAGGCATTTTTACTCACTATGTTCCGACGACTTTCAATGTCATGCTCATCGAATCATCATCGCTGAATATTCGAGCTAAGCCGAAGTCCGATATTTTCGGGTTTAGGTCATTGTCCAAAAGAATGTTTGCAGCTTTCAGATCTCTGTGAATAATTCTTAGTCTGGAGTCTTGGTGAAGATACAGCAGCCCTCTTGCTATCCCTACGATGATGTTAAAGCGTACTTGCCAACTTAAATGGACTCCCTTATCCTTTTCTGTAATCAAAGATTACAAAACAATAATTTTTACAAAGGTTTCCTTTCACTGGAAAAATAAAAGCAAACCTGTCATATCTAATAAGATGCTTTAAGCATGCATGGAAAGATGATATATAATTCATTGATTAGGTAAGTAATTAGGACTGACCGAACAAGAATGCGTCCAAGCTTTTGTTTGGCATGTACTCGTACACCAGAATCCTCTCTTCCCCTGCAATGGAGCAGCCAAGAAGTCGAACAAGGTTCCTGTGCTGGAGCTTGGCAATCAGCATCACCTCATTCTTGAACTCAATGGTGCCTTGTACTGAAGACTTTGATAGCCTCTTTACAGCTATCTCTTGCCCCTCAGCAAACTTACCCTGTCAAAAGTGTTCAGATCTGATTGGATCAATTTATTGAATAATTTTGTTTTCCTTTCAGAATGCACAGTCCTTTAACATGCCATTATATACATGTCAGATTACCTTGTAAACTAAGCCAAATCCACCCTCTCCAAGCATGTTACTAGGGGAGAAGTCGGTGGTTGCAGCACGTATGGTTTCGAAGTCATATATTGGCAACTCTACTTCGCCATCCTCATCCTTTATTACTCCACCTGTTCAGTGTTCATTCAGGTGATGTAAAATTCTTTCCCCTCTCTATTAAATATTAATTAATTCATCCATCAATAATTAATGCCAGAGCAATAATTGAAAACAACCAAAACGTACTTCTGTTGGCATGTGAAACTGAAGGAGACACGTTGCTTTTGTTTCTCAGTGTGCCTGGTAACACGGCATCTCGCCTTTTCATCTTCCAACAAATGAAGCAAACGAGAAGGGCCAAAGCGCCAATGCCAGTAGCAAGGCTTGCAGCAACTATGGCCACTCTGGTCTTGCCAACGTTATTCTTCCTCATGCTTTTTGCTGCCAATTAAGTTGCCAAAATTTTAATGAATAAAAGATCGCAGAATCTATTAATAGATCTCAGGAGCAGAAAGGAATTAAGCACGTACGGAGATCGACTTCTGCCAGTCGTACGTATAGATCTTGTCCTCCATTGCCAAAGGTCCTGATATCAGTGAGGTCGTCGACCCAAATTAAGCAGCCAAGTCCAGTGCTGATGTCCGCACTGGCATAAGCTGTGCAGGAGCAATTGCCGACACATTTTTGCCGGCACTGCTCCAGGGTCAAGATCATGTCCAGGGACGAGTTCCATGTGTCCGGCAACTTCGCTCCGGTCAGTAACAAGAACCCGTCGGTCTTGCAGTTCAAAGAATTGTTCCTTACGCACCCACCTGATCCATCTCTCAACGCCCAAGTCGCCGGAACTCTGGGATTGAATCCTTGAATGCAACTGCATACGAAGTCTCCGTCCGTGCTGCAGACGCCATATGTGCCGCAGAGAGACGGGGTGTCGCATTGGTCTGTAGGTGCAGACCAGATCGTATTCCAGTACTGCTTCTCCTGGATCCATAGGAGACGCTGCATGCTTCCGGACTGGTTCAGGGTGAGCCTGGAGATGAAGGAAGCGTTTAGCTCGTCGAACGTGTAGATGACCACACCCGGCCTCATCTCGAACTTGAAGGTGAACATGTTGTACGACTTCATCACGGGGATGCCGCTGAACCGAAGCCCGTTCCAAGGGCCACTGCGCCAGAACAAGGTCGATCCTTTCCAGACTTCATGCTGAGGAACTCCGTGATGTTCCAGAATCAAAGTGAACTCGCTCGGCGATGGATCGCTGGAGCTCGTCCAAGCTACCAGCGTGTTGTTGAGGCCCGTATCGACGTCCCAGCCGAATTCCATGCCCGGAAGTATCGTGTCGGTGGGATGGTAGAAGCTTTGCCATGCATAGCTCTTTGAGTCGCTGGCGTTGCTGCCGGCTTCTCTTACCACGAAGTTTCCGTTGTCGAGGAGTTGTGCGACTGGATTGCGGAGGCTTAGAGAGGGAGAGGACCAGATGCTAACGTTATTATTGCCGGACGTGACATAGAACGTGCCGTTGCCGGCGATCCACAGGCTTCCGGTGTTGTCCCTGATGGGCTGCTCACGGTTGGCGACCCATACGACGGTTTGAATGGAGACCTTGCTGAAGTGATACCATATGCCGAGGTAGCGGTACTTTGAGTCTTGCGGGGTGAAGAAGCCTAACACGAAGATCTCGCCCGCTGAGACCAAGGTTCCGTCGCCGGTGAGAGCATGTTTTGGCGTTAGAGTATCAACTGCGACGGAGGGGGTGAAGACGATACTGGAGATAACGCAGATGAGGTGCAGGAGGAGGAGGAGCAGCGGAGGTGCACTGGTGAGCCTTGCCATGGTTAGATGCGCAGGTGTCTGGGCATAAAATGGTGGTCACGTTGGCATTGTCTTATAGTTTCTTAGCTAGTAAATTAATTCTTAGTTGAACCGTCTCTTTCCATGACCTACTTCCTTCTCTGTAGGAGAAAAATGATGTTAATTTCAAATAAACATCTAGCTTTTATTTCAATAAACAAAAATCTTTTGAACTTTAAAATTTAAGTAAAATCATTTTTACTCATAAAATTTGTAGTCTAAAAAAAATTTATGCACCAAATAAATAAATTTGTAAAATAATTAATGTACTGTTAACTTCTAATAAATATTTTGTGTTGAGCATTAAAAAATATATAAGCTATAGGATCTAGATGACACCAAGAGGGGGAGATAAATTGGTGTATTAAACTTTTTACTCTCTTTTAGTATTAACCTAAATGTGTTATATCAGCGGAAGCATATATATGCGAATATGAACACAAGTAGAGAGAAGAGAGTAGAGAGAAACACAAACACACAAATACCAAGTTTGTTATCGAGGTTCGGCCGAACTTCTGGCATACGTCCCCGCTCCGGTCTTCTCCCACGAGACCTCCGGAGTTCACTACTTCCTTCTTCAAGGGCGAAGAGTCCCTTACAACTTCTCCTTTTTTGCACGAGGACAAGGAGAAAAACCTCTTACAGAATCATCAAGATCGTTTGGACCCTTCTGTGTTAGATTCCTCACTTAAATCACAGAAGGGGAACTAAGGCCTTTCGCTCAAAGCACTCAGGTGTTTTACAAAGTTAACCAAAGTTAGTTCCCAAGACTCTTGGGATTACATTTATACTCTGCATTAAAGACCTAATTCTCTCTCACAGAAAACTAGTCGTTAATCCAAGTACTGTACCTTCACCTACTCCTCCAGTCACCCGCTGCTCCAGCCTTGGTCGACCGCTCCTTCGGTGAAGTCCTCACTTGAACTGCCGCCTGGCGCTTCGGTCGTCCACCGCTCACCTCCGGGCGA
>LTAE01010022.1:0-17522 GCA_001647135.1 Pontederia paniculata
GGTAAGAAATATGTGTGTGTGATTGTAGATGACTATTCTAGATTCACTTGGACTTTGTTTCTTGCACATAAACATGAAACTTTTGATATATTTACCATCTTTGCAAAAATATTTCAAAATGAATAAATTTGAAATTTTCCAAGATCCAGAGTGATCATGAAGGCGAGTTTGAAAACTTAAGGTCTGAAAAATTTTATGGGAACAATGGAATTCTTCATCAATTCTCAACACCAAAAACTCCATAGCAAAATGGAGTTCTTGAGAGGAAGAATAGGACTCTAATTGAAATGGCTAGGACCTTGCGTTGTGAGAGCAAGCTTCCCAAATATTTTTGGGCAGAAGCTGTTAACACTTCATGCTATATTCAAAATAGGATATTGATTAGAACTTTAAAAAATAAAACCTATTTCGAAATGTTGTATGACAAAAGACCAAATATCTCATATTTTAGAGTATTTTATTGTAAGTGCTTTGCTTTAAGAACCTTGGATAAACTAGGAAAATTTGATGAGAAGAGTGATGAAGCACTATTCCTAGGTTACTCAAATTCTAGCAAAACCTATAGAATGTATAAGAAGAGAACTCTAATAGTTGAGGAATCAATATATGTCACTTTCAATGAAATTGACAATATCATTGATAAATTTGAAAAAGTTAAGATCTCGGATAAGGAAAATAAGGATGACCATGACCTAGATGAGCTGACTCATAAGAAGGAAGATTCTCAACCCATTGAAATCACAAACGATGAAATTGCTGTGGTGAATGAGGAAAACCAAGAAGGAATTGATATAGAGGTAGAATTGCCTCCTATTGAGCCAATGATTGGCGACAAGTACCTTCACACCCCTTAGACAATATTATTGGTGACATAAATGAAGGTGTGAGAAGAAAAAAGTCATTAAGAAACTTTTGTGCTTTTTCTACCTTTCTATCTCAAATAGAACCCAAAACTATAGATGATGCTCTAGAAGATCCAAACTAGATAAATGCCATGCATGAGGAGCTGAACAACTTTGAAAGAAATCAAGTTTGACATTTGGTTAAGAGACCTAAGGATCATCCTATAGTCGGAACAAAATGAGTATTTAGAAACAAATTAGATTAAACTGGAGTTGTTGTGAGAAACAAGGTTAGACTTGTTGCAAAAGGTTACTCTCAAATTGAAGGGATTGACTTTGAGACTTTTTTGCATCAATTGCTCGTTTAGAAGCTATTCAGTTTCTTTTAGCATTTGCTTGCTTATGGAATTTCAAATTGTTTCAAATGGATGTGAAGTCAGACTTTCTAAATGGATACATAAATGAGAAAGTTATGTCGAACAACCTTCAGGCTTTGAGAACTCAAAATGCCCAGATTATGTATTTAAGCTCTCTAAGGCACTATATTGGTTAAAACAAGTTCGTAGAGCTTGGTATGAGAGATTAAGCTCATTTCTCCTTGAAAATGAGTTTCCAAAAAGAAAGGTAGACACAAAACTGTTCTTGAAGCATCTTGGGAATGATATATTAGTTGTGCACATACATTTGGATGGCATTATCTATGGATCCACAAACTCTCAAATGTATAAATAATTTAAAACTCTCATGCACAAAGAATTTGAGATGAGTCTAGTAGGAGAATTAACTTACTTTCTAGGTTTCCAAGTAAAATAATCCAAGGATGGGATTTCTCTAAACCAAGGAAAGTACACAAAGGAGCTATTTAAAATATTTGGAATGGATGATTGCAAGCCCAGTTCCACTCTCATGAGTACTATTACTACACTTGATAATGATGAAAAAGGCAAGAGTGTAGATCAGAAACTATATAGAGGAATGATTGGGAGTCTCCTATATTTAACTGCCTCTAGGCCAGATATCATGTTCAGTGTATGTCTATGTGCTTTATTTCAAGCCAATCCTAAGGAATCTCATCTAGTTGCCACTAAAAGAATTATGAGATATCTTAGAACACTCCCAACTTAGGACTATGGTATGATAGAAATTATTTATTTGACCTCCATGCTTACTCTGATTCAGATTTTGATGGATGTAGAGTAGACAAAAAGAGTACTAGTTGCATGTGTTGTTTTCTTGGTAGCTCATTAATATCTTGGACTAGCAAGAAGCAAAATTTAATTTCTCTTTCCACAGCTAAAGCTGAATATATAGCTGCTGTAAGTTGATGTGCACAATTGTTATGGATGAAACAACAACTTCTAGATTATGGCATAACATGTGAGACTATGTCATTAAAGTGTGTTAATACCAATGCAATAGAGATGACTAAAAATCCTGTGCAACATTCCAGTACTAAGCACATTAATTTAAGGTATCACTTCATTAAGGAACATGTATCACTCAAAACCATCTCTATGGAAGATGTTCCAACTAAGAAACAACTTGCTGATATTTTTACAAAACCTTTGGGAGGAGACATGTTTAATATGATAAAGAGAGAAATTGGGATGTCGAACTTAGGAACCTAAAAAACAATTCAGTCCATTGGTGACTTTCCTATGTAAGTATCACTAATAAATGGAGTTGTAAATTAATTGTGTTGCACAACACATACATGATGTTCATTTACTCAACTCATGATCAATTTATCTTATCCCATCATAGACGTCCACCCTAAACTAAACTATAGAGAACCCTGGGTAGTGAATACTAAGTTGTTGAGTATCAGGTCAGTCATAGACTTCGGACGACCACTCCTTGTACATCGGTTGTCCAAAATATTGTTGATATCCAGTGATCCAGAGTATCGAGCGCCCACTGTAAATCTTCGGACGAATGGTTTAAGTAATGTCCCAAGGTTCGGTCGACCACCCTATAAACTAAGGGCGTCCTATATTTTGAACACCTTACGACATTTTGAAGTTCGGACGTCCATTGTCTATACCTCGGATGACCAAATTTGAATCATGACTCGAGACCAATTCTAACATAGGGCATCCACTAATACCATAGGACGACCACTGCGACTTTAACATGACATCCATACTAAATTGGTCGACCTATAATCTCTTTCGGGCGGCCAATGTTACAACAACTATATATAGTGGGTCACCCTTAACCGTCTTCATCTTTGGAATATTCTTAAAGGGCGACCTTCGTGTTCTTCCACTCTTTCTACTCCAAAGTTCAAATCTTTTGTGCCCTCTAGTGCTCTGAAAGATATCAAAATCTTCCCAAACAAGGATTCACACATCTAGGTAAACCTAAAACATCATATCTATGCATCATTAATCCGGACTTTTAGGTTTTATTGTCTAAAGCTCTAACCAAGTCTATATCCTACTATGAACGTGATTTAATTTTTTACAGGATCAAATCTTTTTAACTCTCTTTACTACTCGAAAGTTCTTCCTATACTCATCTTGCTAACTTCAAAACCTTCCTGATTCGTTGACCCTTTTCGATTCGATCAGGTCTCCTACTAAGAGGGTGGCTCAAAAATAAAGACCCGTAAAAAGGAAACAAAGAGAGGAATCAGTGTCACAATCCCCTATTCCACAACCCCAAAAGAGAGTCAAAAGAGGAGAACCCTCTTATCAAGCATCAGAACCTCACCCTAACAAAATCTAGTCATCAAAGACACATGACTTCCAAATCACCTGAAAAGTTTTTTAGTCACCCTAGCTTCATTAGTGAGACCGCCCTAAACCAATACCAAAATCATTATAATGACCAAAGAAAAATAGAAGCACAACATTCAATTGATTTGGAAAGTCTTCAACTTCCCGGTCTTAAAGAAACCTTTGAACAATGTGATTGGCTCAAATTCCTTGACCTTGATGAGGCAGTCTACCCTCATGTTGTCAAACACTTTTATGCTAACTTAACCTATGATGACATCCATTTAGAAATAAAATCCTATTTGTATGGTAGACAATTTTCCATAACCGAGTCCAAGCTAAATGAGATCCTTGATACTCCTAGTTTTCCTCACATAAATCTTGCTCCAATGCACTCGCCTCACACTTCTTACACTCAAAATCAAGCTGCACGAGCTGTGAGTGGAGGAAAAGTCGACACTTTTGTCCAAGGATCTTTCCACGAGTATCTCATCCCCATAATGAAAGTCATTCACCATATAATCACCCATGTAGTGCTTCCTCGAGCTGGTCATTATACAAGAGTGAATCTCCTTGACTTAGCTGTGCTTGCCCACCTTGTAGATCCTGCAGGCCCTCAAATTTTCCTAGGAAATCTTCTCATATATCAGCTTATTAAAATCAAAGAAAAAGTTCACTCTAAATGGACTAATGATCCGAAAAACTTGTCGAACAACTAGGTTCTCTGACCGAGAAGATGTCCTTCATCCCACCTGAAATGATAAAATTTCATTCTCTACCTTGACTAGAAAAGAACTCACCAAGGACAACCCTCAACCTAGTGAGCTTCCTTCTGAGAGTCAACTACAGGACACTGAAACTCAAGAACCAATGATACCAGAGTCACACCTGCAACCAGTGTTCCTGAGACCACTCCTAAGGAAATCAGCAGCTGATGCCTCCTCATCCTCCACATGGCCCCCAAGTCGAGAAGAGTGGACTTCACTATGCAGCAAAGTGGACACCATGTCAACCCAACTGAGTCAAGCCCTCGAATTGTTATAGAACATCAATATCCAACAGAGTGAAATTAATGATCTCAGTAAAGATGTTGCTGTTCACCGTAACGAAGCCAGCGGCCATTGGCGTGAAGTGGAAGGGTTCATGAGGGCAGCAGGGTATGAGCCCTATGGAACTCCCCTTTCTGATGATTACAAAGGTGGAGAAAGAAATCAGAGGAGTGAACACCAAGAAGAAGACAACCATGAACCAGAAGCTGGTAACAAGAGGATGGTCATCAGGATCATGAAATCAGAGGGATAATCAAGAAGAGGGAAATGGACAAGGGGAATCTGATGCTAGAGAAGAAGATGTTGATCTTCAAAGAGCTAGAGTTGGTCAAGAGAGTAATCATGGAGAAGAAGTAGAAGCTGCTCAAGTCACTGCTGAAGCAACAATTGTTAGAGATGACCAAGAAGAAGAAGAATTAACAATTAAAATAGAAGAAGAATATCAAGAAATGTTTGCAAAACATGGAATTGCTATCAATAGTGTGTTAACAAAAGTAGTAAAAGACTTAATGGGAGAGACTGCTACCAAAGAATTGTAAGAAGATCTTCCCACCAAGGATACAAAAAATGTATGCAAGGAAGTAACTGAGAGCAAGGATCAAAACACTTCTGCCTCAAGACCTCCTCTTCCTGAAAAGAAGTTTGGAAAAAGCTTCAAGAGGAAAAGAATAATGACAAAGAGAAATAGATAGATAGGTCCTCATTGTAGACAAAATTTGTGTATGTATGATACTCTATGTTTCAGAAATGAATTTGTATGTATTAAGATTATTCTAAATTTGAATGATCTTAATGTATGATACTATGTGTGTTCATAAATGAAATGAGTATGTTTTTTTTAATATGTTATGTAAAGATATTCTCTAAATTGTGATATTTTCTGAAGTGTGATTTTCAGTGCTAATTGTTAAAATAAAATGCAAAATGTTCCTGATTTGTATATCTTAGATATGCTTGTGTTAAGGGGGATAAATGCTTGAAAATAAGAGACATATGATTTAGGGGGAGCAACTCTGGTTAGTTGAATTTTTATGTGATTTTTCTATTGAAACTAACCTTAAGTCACTCCTCAAAAATTTGTAATCATTAAAAAGGTAGAGATTGTTGAATCTAGGATCCCGAGATTATTTTGGTGATCACAAATTGATGAGGACGCTTAGTTTGTACTAACGATCTTTGGTTTGATGTGTAGAAGACATGATTTTGATTTTCAATTAGTAATAGGTCGACCAAAGTCGAGAAATGGACGACCTATGTACAAAGGAGAATTGAAGAAAAATTCTAAGTATGGAGCAATCGTCCTAAGGATGTGAAGAGGTCGACCAAAGTAAGGAGCAAAGAATGAAGATATGAAGCTAAGTACTAAACGGTCGACCGAGGTTGAATAATGGACGATCGAAGACACAAACAAGCAAGAAAGGTAGCCCGATGTGTACAAGTGATAAGAAATGGGCGACCGGAGATTCGAAGTCTGCAGTACAACGGATGAAGGATCGGGAGCTCCATGGTTGAGTGGATGCCCCATGATGAAAATGATTGAAGTTGTTTTGAGGTAAAGATAGGAGAGGTCGTCCAAATATTTTAGGTTAGAAACAGTGGACGACTGAAGTACTCCAGATGAAAAGAAAGGTCGTCCAAAGCAATCCGTATAGAAGCAGTGGACGACCAAAGTACTTAGAAGAAAAGTCGAGTAATTGTGAAGCCAGGAAAGGTCGTCCGAAGTATTCAGTAAAGAATTAGCGGACAACCAAAGGGCTTCAGTTCAAAAGCAAAGGTCGTCAAAAAAGGTAAAGTGTGGAATAAGTGGGCGACCAAAGGTGTGCATTAGTAGAAGTAAAGTCAAGACAGGTCGTCCAATGATTTGGGTAAAATTAGTGGACGACTGAAGAAGTTGACAGAAGAAATGAAGATGTCGTCCGCTGTATTTGAATAGTGCCAGAGGACGACCAAAGCATGTCAGAAAAATAAAAAAGTCGAGAGGTCGTCCATAGTACTCAAGGAGAAATGATTGGAAAACCGAAGAAGCTATAAAGTACAAAGAAAGGACGCCCAAGGTATTCAACAAAGAATAAGTTGGCTGTAGAAATGCGTCAGTAAAGAAGCAAAGGACATCCGATGGTTTCGAGGGAAATCAGCAGACGACCAAAGAAGAAAAGCAGAGGTCGCCCGATGGTTTCATGGAAAATCAGCGGGCGACCTAAGTAAGCTTGAAAACTGACAAAGGAAAGAAAGGTTGTCCGAAGTATCTGAGAGTAATCAGTGGGTGACCGATGAAGACTTAGAAGATATCAACCAAAGGCAGGAGCCAAGCTGAGGTTATCCGAAGTTCCTGAGTGACAACAACTGACGATCAAAGAATGGTTGAAGAAAAGTGTTCAAGTCAAGATAGGTCGACCAAAGGATCAGAGTTCAATCAGCGGGCGACCGAAGGAGCTTGACGAAGAAACTTTAAGGAAGCAAAGGTCGCCCAATGTGCTCAGTAGAAAGCAATGGACGACCTATGGAAGTTAGAAGAAGGAACAAAAGCAGAAGTCCGTGGTTGTGGACGTCCGAAGGTAAACGATGGTCGACTGAAGAACCGGACGGCAAATTAACGGATGAGTTCACCAAAGCAGTAGTTGATCGATGAAGCAGAAGTAATCGACCGAGGAGTAGGTGAAGAGTAATGTACTTGCATTAATGGCTAGTTTCCGAGAGAGAGAGATTGATTAGACGTTTGTGTAAGAGTATAAAACTCAGTCCTAAGAGTTTTGGAAACCAACTTTTGACAAATTGATTAGTGAACTTGTAAGATTGAGTGAAAAGCCTTAGTTCCTCCTTCTGAGCATTGTATTGAGAATTCAGAATAGAAGGAAGTAGATTGAGTGTCAAGAGTGAGCTCAACATTTGTAAGAGGTTCTCTCCTTGCCCTCGAAAGAAAGAAAGGAGAAAAGAAGTTGTAAGGGAGCCTTCGCCCTTGAAGAAGGAAACCTAGTGATCTCCGGAGGTCTCAAGTTCGAGAAGACTAGAGCGGGGACGTAGGCCAAGAGTTTGGCTAAACGTCATCAACAAATCTGTTGTGTTTGTTGCTTTCTTTGCACTTAATTTTTATTTGCATCTGATATGTGATTGCATCCACTGCATAAACATAATTTAGACTAAAAAGTTTTAATACACCAATTCACCCTCCCCCTCTTGGTGCCATCTAGATCCTACACAATACGCCCATCCAGAAAAGAAGTGTCGTCCACCTAGACAAGATCCTCCAAGTCAAGCTTCAGGTGAGCAGCAATAGGTGTGATGAGGGCCCCGATGACGATCGTCCCCTTGTCCTTCTTAGCTGTTTTCTGGATTGTGTGTGCTAGGAAGGCTCCCACGTTGATAGGAGTGTGGGTGGCCATGCAGTACAGAAAGTAGAGCTCGGGTTTAGTCAACGAGCCATCGTTGTCACCCCTCCTAAAGAGTGTGGTGGATAGAATCCTATGCACATAGCAGAACACAAAATTCTGGATCATGGTGCTCTTGGCAGTTTCGTAATTGAGGTGTGCTGCACCCGTGATCCTCCTCCAGAAATCAGAATCATCAAACTCTTTGGGTAGTCGCATGTGGACCACATCCGAGAACTGGTAAATAGAGTTTAATGCAGAAATCATGAGAGATAATTTTGTGTTGAACAGCTAGAAGGTGTAAGAAGATCGTCTGTCCCCTGATGGATTCTTGACATCCAAAGATATGACAAACTCAAGTATGATGACCTCAAAAGTGGGCCACCACTGGTGAATGAAATAGTTGAGGCTGATGTTGTCGAACAGTTGGTGGTCGAACTCGCATAAATTGAAATCCACAATAGTTGCGTCGTGGGGAAATCTGGTAGGAGTTATCCGAATAAGACTGAGCACTCCTTCTCGTGCCCGATGGTCCATCTTTTTATACACGATTTTGAGAGGTTGTGGAATGAGTTTAGAAGCAGGAGCAGGAGGTTGCTCTTCGGAATGGGGTCTTGATGTGATCGGAACATCGACATCTTCTTCCGATGTGGGTGACTTGAATTGGTCATATTCATCACGGTCCGTGAAGGAGGGACACGGGTCGTGAAAGCTGCTGTCACGGGGCATAATGGTTTATTATGGTTGATGTCAAATCATGCGCTACGCACTGGTCTGGAGATTGTCACGGCCCGTGAAAGATGGTTATGGGTCGTAACAAGCGTTGTCACGGGACGTCAGGAGAGTTGTGAGGCGTGACGTTGAATTTCTAATGCGAAAAATGCGAACACCTCAAATCAGATGCTAGCAAGTAATAATGTACTAGTCGAACAAGTAATAAAGGGATAGAGTAAAGTGTCAACCCACGAGGAACTATGCAACTATCTAGTCCTAGAGTTTAATTGGAGACAACATTGGTATAGGGTTGGTTCAAGTTCAAAAATAGGAAAAGTAAAATAAAGATAAAATGAATATTCACAATGATAATCGGTGATGACTAGGGCCTAAATGATAATATGAGAAACATATGCACTGAGAATTCTCATAGAAACGATTAACACATGAAATCTCTCAACAATTACTTTAAGATGGATTAGGAACACGTCTAGATATGATCTTCCTTAATGGATAAATCAACTATTCTAATGATGTTAACCTAACAAGCACTCCTTAATGGTCTTAATTCTCAGATTAATATCATAGAATGCAATCAATATTATTCCTAGACTATTAAATTACCCTTAACGGATTAACTTAACAAACGACACCCTAATTTGTCCTTAACGGATCAAAGAAACATGTCATGAATTGCAAAACAAGTTAATCACACTGCACAGTTAATGATCAACGCAGAATTATGACTCAGGCAAACATGATTTGAAAAATGAATACAAATATTGATAAAAAAAATATGGGAAACATAAAATCATTCAAACCTAGTGACAAACTCCACAAATCAAATTCGTCCTAAGAGAACTTCAGAAACTAATATAAATTGTTCATCCCAACATAAAGTGGAACAGGAAATACTCTTTCGGAAGGTAGACAACTCAAAACACCTCCTTAACAGATGATCAAACTCTTCCTGGTTCAGCAGCCCTTCGGGAGTAGTCCTTCATTCTCTGGCTTTGTAGTACAGGTTGATGGCTCCTAGCATGCCTTCTCAAGTTGTAGATGAAGTCTCTTATACCTTAGGGTTTCTAGGGTTGAAGATAGAGTCTTTGTGTGAGCCTTCTGATCAAATCCTCCTTTCAACTAAGGGTGGTAATTGAAACTTAGATCAAATCAGAATCTTCCTAGCAGTTGAACTGCTTCGAATTCATAAGTATATCACCGTCCATCTTTTTCTCACTGCCCGTGACAAGGTATCGCGGCCCGTAAGTCTATATAGTACTTCTCTGCTCAACATGTCACGACCCGTAATGATATATTACAGCCCGTAACTCGAGCATCGATCGGGTGTCGTCAAGCCTTCTTCTATGACTTACAGCCTATGATTTCCTTTCACGGCCCATAATAAAATATTAAGTGGTTGATGGCGCTCTTGTAGATGTCGTGACTTCTTATTATGTCCCGTAAGTAGTGGCATAACGACCCGTTACATGTTGTTACGACCCTTAAAGTTCTTTATGTGCGATTTGACGCTCTAAAGTAGCCATAACAGTCCATGACGGCTCGTTATGCGCTGACTGTTTGTAGTAGTTGATCTCCTTATGACCCGTGATAAAGCATCACAACCCTAACTAAACTGATGTGGCCTTTGTGCATCTCTGTAGTGGCCGTAATCATTCGTGACGACTCATGATAAACTTCGATTCTGCTAATGTTGGCTTCGTCAAGATCCATTACATATCATCACGATCCGTAAGTCGGGCATCAAATTGGTCTGAACTTCGCTAGCTCTATATCTTACGACCCGTAATGTTAATCACGGCCCATGACGATCTAATCTTCAAGTCGAGTAGTATCTATTGACGTCGTGATGTTATGTTCCAGTCATTTTTATAAGCCTTCTTACGGGTCGTAATGCTTCATCACGGCCCGTAATGGGTTCAACTTTGAGTTGTTGAAGTCGTGACTTCGTATAATAGCTCATAATGGATCTTCCTGTGGTCTCCATGTATCAAGGCCTGTAATGGATCATCACGACCTGTGATAGCTGCTTTGACTGGCTTTTCTTTGCGAAACTTCACTCTTGCTTTGGTGTTGGTCCAAAAGCTATTTCCTTTGCCATATCAGCCGCCTTTCTACAATAAAAACACCAAACAAAGGTAGATTTTGAACTTGAAAGAATTATAACAAAATATGAAACAAATGGATGCATGTCATGAAGAATTTACTCAAAAATAGACCTAATGCACGACTTAAAATATGTTAGAAAATGCATGCATCAATTGTCGAAGATGCGAAAGAGGGTCACGTTCCATGAAGCTAAGTTACGTCTTGTGATGCTGATGTTGTGACTCATGAAGGATGTTGCAACCTGCGATGATGTGTGTCTTCTTCGTTGTCATGTCCCGTGCTGAAGTGTAACGGGTTATGAAGTAGTCATCGAGGTGGGAATCACCGGCGTCGAAGAAGAAATCTATGAAGTTGCATCCGATGATGAAATTCTTGGTTGCCTGCCATCTTCTGGATGCAGATGATCGCTTGTTGCCGAAATGGCTTGTCGATTGCTGAGGAGTTCGTCGTTGGGGCGTCGGAGGAGATGGATGAGTGGAGAGCCGGTGATGGAGAAATACTACAACAAGGGTTAATATATATAGGAAAATAGGTCACTCTTCATGGTCGTAATAGAGCTGTTGCGGGCTGTGAAATTAATGCCGAACGGTCAAATACTGATTCACGAGGCGTCACGGGTGTTTATGAGGCATTTGACCGCTGGTGTTTACGAGTCGTGGGCCGTGAGGTTTCGTACAAGGAATTAAATGAAGGTAGGTGGGAAGATGGTGATTTTTTAATTTTTTCATGGCCCGTGACAAGTGAAACGACTCGTAAGTCAGGTGACTCATAGATTAGAGCTTCTGAAGATCGTCACGTACGGGCTGTGATGAAGTTTCACGGCCTGTTACTACTCTGGTAACGGTGCAAGACAAACCTCGTGATGAAATTTTCAAGGGTCATGGGTCGGGTGTATAACAGTTGAAGGTGACCTCCTTGGTTGACTTACGGCCCGTGATACGTGATCATGGGCCGTGACACAAAAATGGTTGATGGTGTCATCTCGGTAAAGGCCGTAATATGAATGTGTCAGGTTGTGAGTTGGGCATTCGATGGGTGAATTGGGTTGAAGTTACGACTGACGGCCCGTGATGACTGATTAAGGTCCATGACGAATTGATGGCTATCGAGGAATAGCAACGGCGAAGTCCGTGATAGGGGTGTCACAACTCGTAATGTTTTTACTGCAATGTCCAGAAATGAATTAACGAGTCGTGAATGGTGGTTACGGCCCGTGAGATAGTTTGGTTAAGGAGAGGGGCAATCGGCCAAGACCGTGATGAGAAGTGTCACGACTCGTGATCTTACTAGGTGGCATCAGTCTCAAGGTGTTATTTTTTGTGAAAGGGTATCACAACCCATGATGGCTTCAAGTGCTCGTTAATTAGGTTTGTTGCGGGACGTGTAATCTCCTTGTGGGTCGTGATCTCTATGTTCACGGCCTGTGATAGGGTGTCACGACACGTGATGTAAGGTGAAAATAGGTGCTTGGGTTAAACTTATGACGAAGGCAACCACACAGCCTTGGTGACTTGACCAGGAATAAAAAGTAACTCAAGAAAAAGAAAAATCTAGCTAATAGGATAAGGTTTAGGCATAATAGTTCTAATTTATAGTCCTTAGCTTGACTTTTTTCCCAAACATGCTCTAGGGGTCATAGAAATTTACGAAATCTATCATGTCATTGGTTTGACGGCCCAGGTAATGCTTCACTTATTGTCCATTAACTTTAATTTTTTGTGAAATATCTAATGTGGCTAGTTCTACAGCTCCATATGGTGATGATGTCCCAACAATGAATGGTCCATACTACCTAGATTTTAGTTTCCCTGGAAAGATCTCAATCTAGTGTTGAATAATAGTACCTTTTGACCTGGAAAGAACTCAGATTGTTTCAGATGCATGTAATTTAGCTTTTTGGTCCTTTCCTTATAGATTTTGTTGTTTTCATAGGCTTGTTATTGAATTTCCTGTAACTCATTTAATTTTAGTAATCTCTCACCTCCCGTCGCTTCTAAGTCAAAGTTTAGAAACTTGGTTGCCCAATATGCCTTATGTTCTAACTCAACAGGTAAGTGTTAGGATTTTTCAAGACCAACCTATAAGGTGACGCACATATTAGTGTTTCAAAAGCAGTTCGATAAGCCCACAAAGCCTCATCTAATTTTAATGACCAATATTTCCTAGAGCTATTGACAATCTTTTTCGGATTCGCTTGAGCTCTTGATACCTCTACCTATCCACAGGTCTGAGGACGATATGGTGTACTCAGCTTATGATGTATGTGAAACTTGGCTAGCAAACTCTCTACAGTTCGATTACAAAAGTGTGTACCATTGTCGATTATAATGGGCCTACGTGTATCGAATCTCATGAATATATTCTTTCTTAGAAAATTGGATACTACCTTGGCATCATTTGTGGGTGTGGCAATGACTTCTACCCATTTAGGCACATAATCGACGGCTACCAATATATACTCATTGCTAAGACTTAGGAAACAAACCCATGAAATCAATACCCCAAACATAAAAAATATCACAATGCAAGATATTGTTCAAAGATTTTTCATTAGTTTTGATATATTACCTATTTTTTTACAATGGTCACAAGACTTACAGTATTCCTTGGCGTCTTTGAAGATGGAGGGCCAGTATATCCACATTCAAGCATTTTTGTTGTTGTCTGGTTTGCTCCAAAGTTTCCCCCTGCCGTTCCATTGTGGCACTGCTTCAGAATTTCTTCAATCTCCTCGTCTCGCACACATCTCCTTATGATCTCATCTGCACACAATGTAAACAAATATGGATCCTCCCAATGATAGTGCTTTGTGTCTGAGAGGAATTTTTTTCTTTGATGGTGTGTCATCCCTTTCGGGATCCAGTTTCCTGCAATATAATATGCAAAATCTGCATACCAAGGAGTTGAATTATATCGTTGATTTACCATATACACAACAAAAATCTGTTCATCTGGGAACTCTTCCTGAATGTCCGAGTTGTCACGTGGTGCATATTCCAGTCAAGATCGATGATCTGCTACCAGATTTTCAGTTCCCCTCTTGTCCTTTACTTCAACATCAAATTCCTGGAGTAGAAGGATCCAGCGGATTAAGCGTGGCTTTGCATCCTTCTTTGTCATGAGATGTCTTATCGTTGCATGATCTGCATACACAACCACTTTGGAACATACAAGGTAAGCACGAAATTTATCAAAAGCATAAATTATCGCCAGAAAATTCATTTCTGTTGTAGCGTAGTTCAATTGGGTTGACGTCAATGTCCAACTTGCATAATAGATTGCTCTAAACATCTTCTCTCGTCGTTGTCCTAGCACTTCTCCACTTGAAATGTCGCTCGCATCACACATGATTTCAAACGGTTCATTCCAATCTAGTGCAACAACTACAGGTGCAAAAATTAAACACTTCTTGAGTGTATTAAATGCCTTCAAATAGTCAGCATCAAATTCAAACTTAGTGTCTTTGGCCAGCAAGTTAGTGAGTGGTTTCGCTATTTTTGAGAAATCTTGAATAAAGCGGCGATAGAATCCCGCTTGTCCAAGAAAGCTCCTCACAGCCTTGACACTTGTTGGTGGTGGAATGTTAGCAATCACGTCTATCTTGGCTTTATCAACTTCAATTCCTCTGTGGGAGATCTTGTGGCCAAGTACTATCCCTTCTCGCACCATGAAATCGCACTTCTCCCAATTTAGCTCCAGATTCTTTTCTTCACATTGCTGCAAGACTAAAGACAAGTTATACAGATAGTTCTCAAAATAATCACCAAATAGAGTAAAATAGTCCATGAAGATTTCAAGGATATGCTCGTTTATGTCAGAGAAGTTGGGAATCATGCAACGCTAAAAGATTGCAGGTGCATTGTGATGTGCATAAATCGTGTGTCAAAAAATAAAGGTGGTACAAGGTTTCAGAATGTCAAGGCTTAACGGTTCTGGACCTAGGGGCACCTGGAAGGAAACAAACAATCAACTAGTCTTAAAAATTAACCTAAACACATAACTCCAACCGCAAGTATATGGTTATCCTTGTAGTATTTTAGGATCAAATCCACAAGGAAATTTGAATTTCACAATTCAACCTCTCTATTCTACCACGAACCGAAATGAAGGAGAGAAATATTTTGTGCAGAAAATTTGGTGAACTAGAACTAAAATCTGAAAAGATAAGTGAACAAATATTTTTGGTGTTTTTAGATTCAAAGTGGGTAGAAATAGAACCAACACGGAGGAAGTCGAATTATGAAAATAGGGAAAACAGCCGGGACATGGGAATCATTTTCGAATCCTACTTGCTAATCAACACGTGAAGCTCAAATAATAACGACTTGAGACATTAGGAATCAAACCTAGCTACTCTTGCAGTCAAGGCTTGAACCTAAATACCTAGAAGTTTCTCACATAACTCTCTCGAATGACCTGGATAACCCCTCTCCAATCTCTCCTAGATATCCATAGGAGCCTCTCAGATACCCCACAAATACCTTAGATGAAGGGATCAAGCATCTCAGATCCCAATCCATCATGAATGTGAGATACAAGATAAGAACTAGCCACTACTCTACCTCAATGGAGAAGATTAAGCCTCTCGGATCCCAACCTTCCATCGGGGACGAAATAGCAAATATCTCACGACATTCGAATTCACATATGGAAAACATTAATAGTAAGAACTACAAACTATATGTTTTCAAATGGAATAGGTTGACCCTCTCGGATTCCAACCTCCATGGAATTAATAGCTTGCATATCACAACATAAAAATCAGTACGTACACAAAGCACATAACAAAAGGAAAGATTGGAAAGTCGAATGGATACTCAAATGCATTAAAAGATAAGTTCATACGGCAAGTAAGTATTCTCAAATCATCCCATGTCCAGGTCTAAGTGTTTAGCCTCTAACAACCATCAAACACATCACAATTAACGTCATACAAGAGTTCATCATTGGGGATTGATACAAGTAAGAATCACAAAGCATAAAACCAATGATACTCTCCAAACTCAGTGTCACAATCTCTTTCTTCCTCTGGTTCTCTTCTTTCCTCAGCAATGGCGGTGGATCCACTCGATGCTTCCTCTCGGTTGTAGAACGAAATCCCCTTTCTTCTCCTTATTTTGCCCTTTTATCCTCCTCCTCTTGTCCAATCCTGCAATGCCACTTGTCACCTTCACAACCCTATCAATATTCCTTAAAAAATGTCGAGGACCTTCCTCATTTGGATCACCAAAGCTGGCAGAAGAATCTGCAGATTATGTTTCAAATTTTGTCTTTTAGCAGCTTTTGGCAGATAGTGGCAACAGATACCCCCAAGTCTAGTCTTCAGCAGAGGTACCCCCATGTCCAGTTTCCAGCACACATGTTGTTAGGCCTTGATGAATACTTGCAGAAAAAATCAAGGATAAATCATTCAAAACTTTGCTAAAAAGGGCCATGGGGGTAAAAATGTGTATTTATGCCCAAGGAATATCAAATTATGCGAAGAACGTAAAAAGGTGTGGCAACATATGTAAATGATGCATAATTTCATGAAAAAGTGTAGTTTTTGCAAAGAAAAATAAGGAGTAAATTTCCTGTCATCATAATTCCCCCAAACTTAAGCTTTTGCTTTTCCTCAAACAAAGAATTAGGAAAATTAAGGCCAAATAAATAGCAGCTCAAATCATGCTAAGGTTGTCCTCAGTGTTGATCTAAGTGAGGGAGAAAAAACATGCTAAGGTTTTGCGGTTGAGGAGCAAGGTCCAGCTGCAGTGACTCCCAGCTTGTCTGCAATCGACTGGAGGAGCCCTTTGAGTTGTTTTTTCTCCTTCCACAGCTTGATGTTGTGGCCCAGGATGGTGGAGAGTAATGTGTTCTGCTTGGCCATCTGGTAGGCGTACATGCCATGGGTATCTTGAGTGGTGTCAGCTTTCTTTGGGGTGGGGGCAGCTTGAGGCTCAGCTGGTTCCTTTATGGTGGAGGTAGCAGGAGTAGCAGCTTCAAGTGGGATGGAGAGAGTTTGATGTTCAGCTGGAGTGGGAGTAGCTTTTTCCGGAGTGGGCTTCTTCTTCTTGGTAGAGGTGGGGTCAGTCTTGGCTGGAGTGGTTTTCATCTTCTTGGTGGGAGAGGTGGTATCAGTTGGAATGGGGGTAGCTAGATCTTTCTTCTTTCTTTTGCTGGTTATAGGGGTCTCAGGGATAGGTGAACGTTTCTTGCT
Source organism: Pontederia paniculata (assembly GCA_001647135.1). Taxonomy (NCBI): domain Eukaryota; kingdom Viridiplantae; phylum Streptophyta; class Magnoliopsida; order Commelinales; family Pontederiaceae; genus Pontederia; species Pontederia paniculata. Next base: position 17,014 of record LTAE01010022.1, read on the forward strand.
CTTCCCTTTTGATAGCAGTTTTAATGGAGAAGCATCTGCAGCAGAGGTTGGTGAGGTGGGGTCAACTGCGGGTGTCTCCTCTAGCAACAAGTTTTGCTTCTTTGTGACTGTTGTGCGGGCAGGGTCAAGTAACTTGATGTCGTGATAAGGATCCCAGGGGTTGAGTATGTAGTATACACCTTGGCGGCAAGTGACAATAGTCCCGCAAGCGCACGGGGCCTTGTTGTAGTAATAAATATCGATCCCACGAGGAAGTGGCCAAGTACTAGAATTATGGTTCTCAAATCGTTATTTAGACGGTTAGGGTTAGGAGAGAAAGGTCTACACTACATAAAAAAACTAAGTAGAGAGAATGCAAAGAGATATGCAAATGCGAATGCAACTAGGCGGAAATATGTATAAGAAATGTTCTAGGCTTCGAATCCGTTTAGACTAATCATGCAATAGTTAGTGATATACAATGCGATAGATTCTTGCTTCACTCCATAATTCATGCATTCCTCTTTCAA
>LTAE01010023.1:0-17522 GCA_001647135.1 Pontederia paniculata
TGGAAGGTATCCCTGTCCTCACCTTGGAAGATGTTGTCAGCGAGGCTGACATATTTGTGACCACCACCGGAAACAAGGACATCATCATGGTGGATCACATGAAGAAGATGAAGAACAACGCCATTGTCTGCAACATTGGCCACTTTGACAATGAGATCGACATGCTGGGACTGGAAACTTACCCTGGTGTCAAGCGCATCACCATTAAGCCCCAGACTGATCGCTGGGTCTTCCCTGAGACCGGTAATGGCATCATTGTTCTCGCTGAGGGTCGTCTGATGAACCTTGGCTGCGCCACCGGACATCCCAGCTTTGTCATGTCCTGCTCTTTCACCAACCAGGTAAAACACTAAAATCGGGATTCTCCTTACAGAGCCAACTGATTAAATAAGTAAACACACTGTTGACACAATGTCAATATTGATTATCCTATCTGAAAATGGATTGAGCTCAAACAAACCTGGTTATATGTGTTTTTTTTTTTCACTAATTGAAGCTTGTAACTGATGGAAACACTGAATATTTTGACAGGTGATTGCACAGCTTGAGTTGTGGAAGGAGAAGGGCACTGGCAAGTATGAGAAGAAGGTCTATGTCCTGCCCAAGCATCTTGACGAGAAGGTGGCAGCTCTTCACCTCGGAAAGCTGGGTGCCAAGCTCACCAAGCTTACACCATCCCAGGCCGAGTACATCAGCGTTCCAATTGAGGGCCCTTACAAGCCTCTTCACTACAGATATTAATTAGGCCGGTAATTTTGTGGATCTACAGGATATCTGAAAGCAAGAGGCTTGCTTAATGTCTAGTTCTTAGGCTGTTACTATTTTAATTTTGTTAATGATTTGATGAGCAGCAATGAGGCATGTTTTGGTAGGAAGCGTTGTAACAGATATTTTGGCCCTGTATTGCCCATTATTATTGTGTTATTATTTAGCAAAGATATCACTCCTGTCTGTCTACATTCTTGTTGGTGATTCTACAACATAGGCGCCTGATATGGATGTTCACTCTATCAAGTTGAAGATTCATCTATTAAGATGATTGACGAGCTTCCTACTGAGTATTGACACCTTTGTTTTGAAATGATATGACATGAAACATTTTCTTAAATCACTATTAGCATGCGCATTTCATGGTGTATGTATGGCAGCATTTTTCTTAAATTACTAAAGTATGGGGCGCATTCATGGTGGCTTATGCCTGGCTGATTTTTTGACCGTTGCCATCATTTTTTCCTTTGGCGTATTTTGGCAAATAAAAGAAACATTTCATGACACTAATTTTTTTTGTTGACATGAAAAGTTGTTCAAGTGATTGCCTTTGCATGTGACTTGCTTGTTTGCCTTGTGATTTTTTTCTGGGTGAATTCTTTTGTGTAGTTTGTTAATGCATCACTTATTGCCGCTTTTAAGCATCAGGGTGTTAGCAAGCAAACGACTAAATCACATTATCCCTGTTGTGTTGTTTGAGAATGAATGAATCATATTTCGTTTTCAACGACTTCTCTTATTATTATTTCTTTTGATTGAAAACGTTCAAAGCTGTCAAGACCATTAGTCTGGATTCAAGAGATGCTGATTGCTGGGAAATTGCAGAAATCGTTGCTCATTCCATCATCACATATTTAATCTCGTGGCCATATGATGAAAGATGAATTCTTCATCCACTTAGCATGTAAGAAATGAGTGATGAGTACCTTCCAAGTGTCCAACCATATATTTCCACCAATATACACAAGGAGATGCATAAAACCTCCAAATCCAAACATCAAACCAGGGAGGTATATACACTTATTCATCATAAGTTCATAACCACTCCCTAAGTCTGGATTACCATAAGCTGTTTTCCTATTAGAAGATCTACTTCAGATCATCCAATATGCATATCAGTTATATGTATCTTCATTCTTACATACCTATATATATAATTATGTATGTATGCAAGAATTTGAGACAAGCTAGTATAGTATAACAACACATTGAATAATTGAGTCAGAATCCCTCATCTCTATGCACGTCCTCTCCAGTCCTGTCTCAACCATTCTCAATCCTTAAAGCTAAAAATAAAAAATAAAAAAATGGTTGATAAGTGATATAATTCATCCAAGGATTATTACACAATTACTTTGCTAAGCTTTCTTTATCGAACTTAATATCTGGTAAACGAGCATATCTTTGAGTTCCATGTATTGGACATCAGCATTTGATTCTTTGTTTTCCTGCCTAAACAAAAAAAAAATGAGAATATGCAATGGGAACAATCTACTAACTCCTTTATATTCACAAAAGAGTAATTTTTCATTGTTATTCATGAATTTGAGTAGATCGAATGTTGGAAGTTCAAGAGAAACCTTTAAAACTTTAATCTTCAAACTCAAATATATTAGGTCAGTATCCTTATGAACACTGGAAAAATATAAAAAAAAAATATCGATGGAGTGGACATCCTCATATATTTTCATGCCAGCATCAACATGTAAGGAGCTCCAATAATGATAATCACCATATGGGTATTGGGTTAGTCACAAAATGAAGAAGAAATAAAAGATAATTCATGCTATTTAGTAGGAAAACAATGTGTTTGAACGTGTACAAGGTTGTGCTTGTACCTAATTTTCACAAGTATTATGAAAGCCATACAAAAAGAGATGATTCATACAACAGACACACTAATCGTCTACAACTTTGTCCACATAAACCAGTGATGAATCTTTTGTCTGCACCTTGTTAATTTCTTCCAAGAATTTCAAATATGATTAGTCTGTTACAGTTTTTTCATATTAACATCGATCAGGATCTGCAACAAAACAACAAATTGTCGAATCTCCTCATGACCACAGCCAAAATATAACAGTCGAAATACAATTTCTGCTTATAAATGTCACTACAAGGGGGCCTGACTTGATTCTTATTTTGATGTTACTTATAGCTAAACCTCATGCAAAACTCCTCATGGGCATAATCAAATGTAACAGTAAAAAAAGATCAGATAATGCAAGTTCTGTTTATAAATTTATTGTTAATTTCCTAGATGTAATCATATATGAGCTTCATGTAAAACCTGTCTAGCTTCTTATGTAAGTATTCCTTACAGCTGAAACTCATGCAATACTGAGTCTGAGACCCAATTGAGGATCAAGATAAGTGAAAAATAGTTGAATGTGATTAAAATTCTGAATGTGATTAAGATTCAACCCTAAAATAAAAATGATAATTAATATTATTATTATTATCTATATATGATTATAAATTCATAAACGTATATATTGTATTGATGATTTAAAATAGTTATTAAATTTACAGGTAAAATTCTATTATTATCGATCTTACACAACTTTGCATCAGATTCTATTATTATGATGTAATCAACTCCTTGCCAAGTGATTACCCAATTGAGGATCACAACTAAAATTTTGTCTGGAGCCCAACATGCACAATATATTCCTGATATGAGTGAATTTATGTCTTATGAGTGTCTGCTCCCTCCCATTAGTTTTTGCAGTATTAAAGGCTATTTGTTTCCTGTCAGAGCATGAGCCTACATAATGAGTGTATCTGTCGTCTTTTGTTACACTCAGAAAAGATAAAAAGAGGAGGTCCATTTAGCTACAGTGAGCTCAATAATTTTGATTCCCTGATGATGGAAACAACTGTGTGCCATTTCTTCATTTAGGCATGCAATGATGTGAGGGCACTAAGTAGATAGATTCCATTTTTCACCCATTAATGGTGCTGCTGAGTAAACTTATTCCCCTCTTTTCTCTCTTCTTTTTCACATTGAGGTCTGACTGAAAAATCTAACTTAAACATTACATTTTATATTATTGATATTATTTCCATATAACCCTTGCGCATCATAGTCGTCGAATATTTAGGGCGGTGAAGCCGCCCGTCCCATACGAGAGTCTCGCTGATCGGGGGTCTCCCGAAACCTAGACAGCCTTAGGGCTTATATTTCCTATTTTGTATTAGGAGTTCATATATAAACTCCCTAGGATTTAGGTTATTCTGTATGACATCAAACAAATAACTCTAGCCGTAGCCCAGTTAAGGATGAACCTCGTAAATCCGTCTGTCTTCTATCTCTCTCGTCTATTTTTAATAACATATATGATGTATGTTTGTCAGTAGCATCACCAAATTTGTTACATTGCAAACCCCAACAGAGCCAAAGAACAAATCATGTAAAACAAGAAAAAGAAAAGAAAAATCTTGAACTGAAGCAGATATCAAAATCAATACCTGAAACTGTAGAGAGAATTAGATGCAGCAGCTCAATGCCTTCCACATCTGCTCTCAGGGGCTCCCGTCCCTGCAGCCGCTTATGATTTGGCAGCCCCTGGAATAGGGATTGGCCTTTGGGAGGACATGGCAGCTGTAGTAAGGCACGCCGGGCCTCGTGCAGGGCACCACATCCCCCTTGAGGGCCTCGTAGCTGACGTACTTCTTCTGCGCCACGGCGCCGGCGGCGGCCCACAGCACCCTCCTGTTGGTCTCCGAGTCCATGTCCATCTCTTCCGCTCCTTCCGTCCACAGGCAGTCCCCAACCTTGCCGTCGCAGGGCGGCAGCTTCACCACCACCTCTGCTGCAGCGAGCAACCCACAGAGTAAGGAGAGAAGAAACGCCAAGGTGATCATCCTCATGGCGAGCTTTGCCGTCATCCTTGAACTCGTTGTGCGTGCTGCTGGTTTTGAAGCTTCGATCTGTACGCGTGGGAAAGGATTTTAATGCCTCCCTCTGTCACACTTGTAGTAGTTCCTTCCACCAGCTTTGGCCAGTTGGGCGACGAGGAGAGGAAAAAAAAAACCCCCACAAGCACTTGTGTTGTACAGCTTATAGGCAGGGACCTTTGGCCCCTACAATTTTTTGATAATTAATACATTATATATATATATATAAATTAATATATATATATATATATATTATGAGAAATATTAGTTTGCATACACAATTACGTAACTCTACATTTCGTTTTATTTTTTGCCTTATTTAATGAAAATCAAAAGATTTCTTAAAATATCGTTTATGATTTTAGCGTGTATACCTCAATAGCGGGATTGATGTCCTGCATTGTGAACAATTTTCTCTAAGACTTCGTTCGTGTAAACGGAGCCTACATCTTGGAGCTCAAGCCATTTCGAAGTCTCGCGACCATTCGGAGAGTGCCCGCTCGAGCGCCCACTCAAGCGCCGCCACACAAAATCCTTTGCACGACTCGCTTCACGACCCGTCATGCCCCAAACATTTCATTGTTGTTTCACTCTAAATCCGCTCGCCTAGACGGTACGGTGTATATGATTATGCTCTGCACAAACACCCCGTGATTAATGCAATCACAAACACAAAAAGAATATGAGACCTATATTTTTAATTTTAAATAAAATATTTTTTGTGAGTCCCACGTGCTTTTAGGTGGGCACTGAATGTACATTAATACATCTCATATTGTAGTATCATATTTTTTAATAATTGGAGCTGATAATTTTAATTTAAGAAGAAAAAAAGTCAAGAAAATTATGTGTCAATTTTAGTTGACGATCAAAATGTAAATTTTAAGATTAAAATATACAGGACATATATAAATTATTGCAATTATTTGTATTCATTTATAACTCTATGTATACCAAATTCCTTGTACATTTTTTTAGAAATGTTCAATGTGAATTATTGACTATTTTAGAATTTGATCGTGAACAATTTATAAATGACAGATGAAATTTATATATTTGCCATATTTCGAATTTTTTTATCAGCCTGCTGGCTTAACTTAATAATAAGTAATAACAAGCAACGGGTGATAAATCCTACAAAAGATGACCCGAGTCTTGATGTGAGTAGTGTGTGAATCCAACTTGCTAAGACAGCTCAAGAGAAGTTATGGTGGTGCCAATCAAATCTTTTTAGCAGCACTGTCTGATTTAGCTAAAAACAGATATGTATAGGGACAAGTGGTCAGTGGCGCTAATTACAAACAGAATTAAGTTGAAAGAGGAGGAGGCCAAGCAGTGTCAAGGTCTGGAATGGGACAAGATTGGGGATGATGGCATCTACAATCTCCATCAGCATGGCTGTCTGGCAGGAGCCAGAGTCAGTATCATATTAATATAAGCCACATTACACAACAATTATATCCCCAAAGAGAAATATCAGTTTATGTGGGGGGTTAATTCCTCCAGCCTGTACTTGTGAGTAGTAGACTGCATGACAAACTTCAAATGAAAACATTTATGAAGTCTCAATAGTTGAATAAAGAGGAAACTAAAGGAAAAAAGAAACTTGCTAATGCTACAGTATTAGATGGAATCCTTTTGCCAACTTTTAACCAACATGTTTCATTTACTGAGGCAGGGGTGAAATCAGCATGCACAACATTACCACTTGCCAAAATACTAATTCAGACAAGAAAAGATGATACATTAAGCTGCCCATCACAAAGAGAAAGAACTATAAGGTGTTATTACAGTAATTTAATGGCGATTATTACTGAAATTTCATAGCAGAAAAAATCCCTCAAGTCAAAGAATCCTATATGGAGTCGGAAACAATTGTTGCCCTCAAGCATTCTCAAGATTATCAAGACTTGACATAACAGGAAATACTAAGTAATAGAAGTAATTGAACTCTGGATACTCAGATGACATGACTGAAAAGATCAAGCAATTTAAAAGCAATATAATTTTACAAAAAAGATATGCAAGCACTCCAGAAGTTGGTAGCGAGAATGCTCAGATGTTAAATAACATACGGCAGAATTCTTCATTATCCATAACCATTCTACAAGCACTATGGAGAAGCAGCAACAACAGAAGATGCCATTTTCTTTTAGTTTCAGAATAAAACAAGTAGCCAACATAGGTGCTATCCCATACAAGTATATGATCAATGTTCAACAATTATTACATCAATATCTGGTGCACACTGAACATAATTCATTGGACACGCTAGAATCAGTTATCTGGTTCACACTGAAAAATTCTTCCCATGCACCATAAGTTGCACTCAAGAGAAGAGAACACATAATCTTGTCTCACACTGGACAAGAATGATTAACAAGTTTGACAAGTGAAAGTAAGAGCTCATTTTTAAGAGATTGACTAAGAATAGTCTAAAATGTAACTTTTTCATTCAGTATTTTCCAGCTAAAGTTAACAACCACATTATCATGCTGTATGTAGCAAAAGGTCAATTTTGTTAATAAATATGCACAGAATGTGTATACAACCTTTTCATAGAAAGAAGCAGCATTGACATGCATTAAAAATTATGAAGTACATTTGTGCAGTCAAAGAAAAGAAGGATAAAACAACAGGCAAACTGGCAAAACTTTATTTTCATGTAACGAGTCATGGTTGTACAAGGAGTTACTTCATTATGTATCACCTGGATACAAACTAGCTCTGCAGATGAAATTTTTTGCTATTTGTAATGTACATGAACATCAAATCTTATATAAAAGGCAAAGGATTTATGCCAGGACTGTACTTTAGTATGAGAATAATGCAATAGCTGAAAGCTTGGCTTCCATTTGCAGAATTGAAACAAGAAGAGGAGTAACTATACAAGTCAAAGTTTTAGCTGATCCATATGCTGTTTGCTCCTCTGTATGTTCTCATCTGGTTTCCTCTCCAGGTTCCGTTCATTAGAAGGGTCTGTCCTTAAACCAGAACTTGATTCCTCATTGTCTAATGACCCTGGTCTTTCCGTGAGGAACTGCTCCCAGAACATATCGTTCACTCTCCCTTGAGGACCTGCTGATGCTTCATTGCTAGGTGTTGGAGTCTCTTGCAAAGATGTAGTTTTTGTAACAACAGATGACCTAACGGTGCCTTGCTTACAAACAACCATTTCAAAGTCACTTTTTGCAGCTACATCATCTGTTCTCAGATCAGTGATATCAATGGTTCCCTGTTCCACTGAATTTGGAGCTCCACTTGGACATTCACTCCTATCTATTTGCATTGCAGATGATGCCAGTGTTAAACTTAATTGGCACGCAAGGGGCCCATCGCTGTCATCGGGTGTCGTAGGAAATAAAAGATTCTTTGTTGGACATATTGATGCTCCTGTGTCACAAAGCTCTAGTGACTCAGGTGCCAAAGGAAGACACTCCATTATACCATGACCACGACTAGTTTGTTTTCCCTGGCTATCAGTGCCCTCAATAGAGGTCTGAGTGCTAGATATAGCCAACTTAGCATCATGAATAACAGAACCCAGTTCTAATCTCAATTTGTCACCAAATTCTCTATCAAGCACATGGCCCATCTCCGGCTTTGATCTGTCACTATGATCTTCATAAAGATTGTTCTCACAGGACTCCTGGCAGTAATCCAGGCCAGGAGGGAACCTCCTCTTTCTACGAGATAAGTCTAATGATGTGCTNCTCCTGGCAGTAATCCAGGCCAGGAGGGAACCTCCTCTTTCTACGAGATAAGTCTAATGATGTGCTGCTTGCCATTTTCACAAGATTCTCCATCACTAGAGGATTCTGCATAGCTCGATGCATAAAAGCAAACATTTTGAGCTGCCGCTGCTCCATATCAGCGAGTCTCCTTTCAAGATCATCGAGCTGGATCTTGGTCCCTGACTGCAGCTGTCTAGATTTTCCAAGACTAGCCTGGAGGCTGACCTTCTCCCTACTGAGTCGGTCAATTTCTTCCTCAAGCGCATTCCTCTCTGCATAAGCTAACTCACCACCCGGTGGATTACTGTGGCTGTGGATAGGCTTTCTTCTGTGGATATTCTTCAGTTGGTGTCTCTGTCCCTTGATAAAATCTGGGTTTGTAAACTCCCATCTCTCAGGATCACTTTTCCGGAACCCCTATTCCAAAAAACATATTTCCACATAAATTCGAATCTAACAAGTAAGAAACTCAATCCCACTCCTCAACATTAAATTATACGATATCAACCAATTAGAAATGCGCAGAAATGTTGAATCACACTTCAAACTATGCACCAAGGTTCTACTTCAATTTACTTCCTCAAGTCAATAACATAAAGAAAATGAGGATTTCAAATCAATCCTGAGCAACTTTCTCAAACCCACACAAAATGTTTGGATTATGTTGGGTTTTCATAATCTGACTCATATAATGAAAATCAACTTTTAGTTAAAGAGACATGTCCCTTTATTATGGATAGTTACTAATGAACGCAAACACATCTTATCTTTTCAAAATTAAACAGTTCAAATATTCCAAGTGTTGCATTCTTTGATAGCAACGATGTATCTTCTTATTCTATAATAGTGTTCATTTGGGGTCGATCCTATATCCATCATCAAAATGTTACGTAGTCCTCATACAAGCACATAAGGAAACAGATATGCAGAGAAAAGTTTTTTTATTCAAAAGGATATGGAGAGACAAAGTCAGTGCCAATTAAATGTCCATAAATGGTCATGACATGATAAAGTCATGTCTAGGATAATGGTATTAGAGCCAAGTCAAGTATGTTTTAAGATATGCCATAATAAATGTTTATCACTATATTTGGTTCTGTGTCCTTCATAAGCAACATGTCATGCAAACTCATGAGATAATATTTGTTTTGCCTTTTCGAGAAAAAAATATTTCTTTTGCTACTTAAAAGCATTTAATGAGATAATATGTTACTACATGTGCGTTTTACATGTCATAAATGATGATATTTGATTGCTATGCTTCAATGAGTGTTGTATAGATATAAAGATACAATTTGCCAAAGGTCTACAAAGATGCATGATGTAAGTGGTTATTGATATAACCATATTAATTGCCTAAAATACATAATCACACTGATAGCCAATGGTTATATGAAGAAGGTTGCATCTCCTAGTGTTGCATAACTATCGAATGATAACATACTCGACAATTAATGATAGATTATGATACATGCTATTTTTCAGACTTAATTCCTTTTTTTTTCTTAGTCTTCATGTTTATAAACGAGTAGCTTTACAACCACTCCTCTTTTTATGTATGACGGCGTGGGTTGTAATGAGTTGTATTCATAGCAACATATAATTGCTCTACACAGTAAATGGGTATCAGAATCTGCAGCAACTTATGATATATTACATAAAACTTTCTTTTTCTTCTGAAAGAAGAAATGATGACTAGATTGATTGGGTAGTCATGCAACTTACGCTAGAAGCTGTGAAATGTTACTAGTGTGCACCAACATACAAAAAAATAGATGCAAATGAAAAAAAAATCATCAAAATCTCGTACCCAGCTCGGTAAACAAAAAAAGAGATGATGCACATTTCATGTATTAGTAATCCGCTTTTAATAAGATGATGTGTTGATTTAATGAGACACTACATATAACTTTGTTTAAAGTTTTAAGCCATAAATTAATCATTACATGTCATGATTTATTTTCATGCAAAACATTAATTTTAATACTTAAAAAGTTATTATGCATACTTAAAGTTACAAATGCACATTTTCACATGTGAGACACTTAAAAAATTATAATGATATTATTTTGCCATTATACAAATATTATTCAAGAATAATATTTAGTGATTGGTCACCAGATAGCATATTTTTTGTTCTTTAGCCTACTTTCAGAGGGCTTGAAAGACTGTTCATGCAGTTTTTTTTAAAGTTTCTATTTGTGTTAAAAGGACCAAACTAGCCCTCACATAATGCTCTTAAAATAGTAATCTGAAAAGTGAGAATATGATAAATATCTTATATACATAAGGAATATTGTGTTCAAACTTGTATAAGGGCAGATGTTTGTTAAAGTATGCACATGTTGGGAAAGTTAAAGAGCGGACATAGTATAAAGCGTTTGAAGGCTAAAAAAATAGTCATGTATAAAAGACTTTTTAGAGATGTGTAAAAGACTTCAAGCTCACAAATCACAAAAAGAAAATTCAATAACTTGGCAGTAATTGGATGTTTAAATTCAGATAACGTTTGATGAACATGTTATTTCTTGGTGACTTACTGTACATAGCATTGTGATATTCTTCACTAGGAAAGCTGATTTTATTGCTTGATTATTATACAAGCATTATTTTTTGAGAGGATAATACAAAAAATATGACTAGGAACATGACTAATTATGATTAGGAACATGACTAGAAACCCTGTGACCAAGTTACCAAGGGTTTGCCTTCTAATAGATATTGCCTTCAAATGCGGTGTATCTCATTGTAGCCAAAGTTTTGTCAACCAGATTGAGTATGGTCCTTGGGTCTTTGGTGCATCCAGCTCAATCTGCTTTTATCAAAGGGAGATCAATTACTGATAGCTTTGTCATGGCCTCTGAGATTGCATCATTTTGGCGTCGTAATGGCAAAAAAGGGATCTTGTGGAAAGTTGATTTCTCAAAGGCATATGATTCGATGGAGTGGTCTTTCATCTGGTGCTCCTTGCGGCGACGCGGCTTCCCGGAAGGATGGATCTCGTGGATGAAAAGGTGCGTTTGCAAAGTCTCATTTACGGTACTAATAAATGGTGGACCATCGAGTGGCTGGATTCAACCTCAAAGATGGGTAAGACAAGGTTGCCCTCTCACGCCGATGTTGTTCGTATTGGCGGCGGATGCTTTGTCACGCTGCACTTTCTCATCATGTCATGCAGGAATAATATCAGGAGTCTCTCCACACCAAGATCAAGGTACAATTATTCCTATTCTTCAATATGTTGATGGCACACTTTTCTATATTGAGGGTACAACAGACGCTGCTAGAAGAATCGCAATTTTGGTGCAAATTTTTGGTGACTTCACTGGCCTAAAAGTCAATCATGCAAAATCTACTTTCGTCCCATTTGGTATGTGTGAAGAGGAGATATCCGGATGTGTACAAGCTCTCCAGACAAGCTCATCTTCGTTACCATTTGCATATCTTGGCCTTCCTTTGTTAGACAAAAAAATCTCCATGAAGGATTGGACACCAGTTGTTGAATAGGTGGAAAAAGGATTGAATGGTTGGAAATCAAAACTTCTATCAAGAGGTGGAATATTGGTGTTGGTTAAAACAGTTCTTACTTCATTGTGAGTTTATTAAATGTCAATTCTATGGATGCCCGAGCAAATCTTGAGGCGAATTGACCAACTCCAAAGACAATTCTTTTGGAAACATTCGGGTAGAAATGGAAGAGGCGTATTTCTAGTGGCTTGGGAGGAGGTTTGTCGACCTTTAAAGGAGGGTGGTTTGGGTGTACCATCCCTTCAAAGGATGAATATTGCACTGCTCTCCAAATGGGTGTTAGAATTATGGGTTGTGAGACGGATCTATGGGGCTCTATCTTCTTTGCATGTCATGGTCGTGTTCTATCTTGGGAGGCAAGGGTTGTGGTAGTGTCATGGAAGTTCGTCTTTTTGGAGGGGTGTTGCAAGAATTATGCTCCAAATCAAGCATTTTTTCTCAATGTCGATTGGTGATGGTAATAGCTTTAGGTTTTGGAAGGATAACTGGACAACAATGGGGATATTAGCCTTCGCATTTTGCAGACTCTATGCTCTAGCAATGGACCGACATTCTTCCTTGGTGGATTGCTGGCATGAATCAGATCAGTGGGGAACTTGGATGCCTACTTTTCAATCTATTTTATCAGATCAAAGAATTGAAGAATTGCTGCTACTTCTTGAGAGAATTAAGGGGTTCTCACTAGATCAATCAAAGCAAGATGGATGGAGGTGGAACTCAGGGCAGTTTACTGTCAGAAGAGTCTACAAGTTATTAGGGGCTGAGGAGCAAGCAGTGGACGATGACTTGCGAGTGGATTGTCGGCTGATATGGAGGCTTAAAATTCCCATGAGGATTAAAATGTTTGCATGGCTCCTAAGAAGGCAACGACTGCCTACAAGATACTATAGGTTGAAATGGCTCCAGAAGCTGATGCTTCTTGTGCTCTATGTCAATCAGAATTGGAGGATTCAAATCATCTATTTTTTGAATGCATGATGACAAGAGCAGTGTGGTCAGCTATGCAAGGCAATGCTTTAGATATGAAATCTCTAGAGTGTTTTTGGAGACCCTTCAGAGGTGGGGATTCGGAAGGAGGTGCTCGAACATGTGTTTCATCAAGGCGTCGAATCACATCAATTGGTGTGCAATGGGTCATATGGAATCAGAGGAACGGAGTTATATTCCGAAATGAGAGATTCTATACAGAATCCATCATGGAAGTGGCAAAGAAATTGATTAACCAATGGTTTGAACTTTAGCTAATGATTTCACATTCATACTTGTACATGAATACTTTGTAAAGTTTAAGATTATTAATAAAATGGATGCCAGACACAAGTCTGCCATCCTCCCTTCCTTCAAAAAAAAAAGATATTGGGAACATGACTAATATATGTCTGGACAGTGGATGAAAATGATGAATAAGATTGACATAATTTATGATATCAACAAATTTTAATTGTTATTTCCACTTTTTGCAAAGCACATTAAGAACAAATTGATAACTAGAATATAAGGATATTTTGGAACCGTATAAATATTGAAGTCTACACATTCTTTAAAAAAATTAAGACAGCGTGAGTTGTTATTCTAGAGGAATACTCAGCTTTTCATATAATATAACCCCCATAATCCAAATTTATTTTAATTTAAAAGATAATCTTACTTTATATGAATAGCTACAATGAAAGAGGCTAGTCTATTCATAATTAAATAATGATATTTGAAATGTTGCATTATTTGGTTGTAAGAATGCATCACCCTCACTTTAAGGCGTGAGGTCCCTCCTACACATCCATCACAAAATGTTATGCAGTTCTTCATACTACAATACAAACACAAAAGGAAATTCAAAAGTCTATAAACGATAATTAAAAGGCAAAGTTATGTTCAGGATCCCTCAGATTATTCATTTCAATTTCAGATCCTTCCACCAATGGAGAAGAAAAATATTTCGTCCAAATATCAGAAATGAAGCTGAAGACTAAGCAGTGTTGTAGGGTAAGGAGACTGACTGCCCTCAATGCCAATCATCCACCAAGATGTGATTTTGACAACACATTCAGGTCATTGCTAGCAAGAAAAGACAATCCTCTTACTAAATTAGAAGCTCGCGGGAAAGAAAACGAGGAAGCAAAGGCCATATAGAAAACTCAAAACCTCGCAATCCATCTCCATGTGGCAAGATTATATTCTGAACTTGAATTCAGATCGTCCTCGACAAAAGCAGTCAAAGCCTCGAACTTAGTTACATAAGTCCCACAAGAAATAAGCAACAAAACCCAGAAGACATGGAGAATTAAGGAAATCTAGGAAAAGCGAATTCATACGTAGGTATTGAGTTGGCGGATGAAGCTGGAGAAGTTGTTGTGCTTGAAGTAGGTCGGGAGGAGGCGTGCGGCGAACTCGGGAGGTTTCCAGACGACGAACCTGTCGTTCTCGGGGGTCCAGGAGACGATGTCGTCGGTGGTGTGATCGTCCACCATATCGTACGTCTTCTGGAGGAACGGAGCAGGACCGCCTCCGCCTCCTCCGGCCGCCCCGCCGCCGGCTTCCATCTGGAACCTTCTACGGTTTTGTAGAGGGTTTCTAGGGATTTTGGAAGCAATCAAAAGGGGGCGGAGGAGGAGGAGGAGGAGTTGGTGAGAGAAAGGAGAAGACTGCTTTGGGAGTACGACTGGAATTTTGATGGCGGTGGTTGGAAACGTTTCAACGGCTCCTCTCTCTCTCCTCTTTCTCTCTCCTCCGCCCTCTCTCTCTCTCTCTCTCTCTCTCTCTCTCTCTCCTCTCTCTCTCTCTCTCCTCTCTCTATCTCTCTCTCGCACCTCTTCGTTTGTTTGTAATTTTATGGGCCGGACATGTATCAACTATCAAGTAATTGGGCCCATTTTTGTTTTACTCCTTTCCTTTACTAATTGATAATTATGATTTATTTTTTATTTATTTACTTCATTATTCAAATTTGCGGTAAAAAAATCATAAATGAAAAATCCATGTTGAAAAATTAAACGAGAAAAATATGGAAAAAGTGTTTCACATCCCCCAAACAGGAACATATTTTTATTATACCATATTTATTGAGTCTATATAAATAATAATATTTATTTACTTGTTTAGATATATTTTTATGCACAAAAATACGAGCTATTAAGTTTTTTTTCTCTAAATTTTGTTTTATTTAAGTTATAACATTTAAAGAGTTTAAGTTCGTTTGGGCCAATTAATTGTTAAAACTTTACAAGTGTCGTTTCTTGAATGAAGAATGTATCAAAATAGCTGGACACTGATATTTTTATTTTTATTTTTTTTTCAATAAAGAAACAAATTTATATTTACTTACAAAAAAATGGATATAGATAAATAATAGAATGCTGGAAAAAAATATTAACATGAAACCATATAGAGGAAGGAAAGGAATGGAAAACAAGATTAATGAGAGGAGGGAGAGTAAAGTTGTCCAATTTTTATTTAAAAATATATATTTTTTATAATCAGAAAGCGAATAAAGATTATTTAAAAAAAATACGAACTTATTTAAATAAGACAAAAAGGGAGTCTTACACGTAAACCTTTGCTTTCATAAGAAAATTTTCTTATTTTTCACCAATATTGTTTTTCTAAATGATCATTATATAATATGAACGGTAGACTTATCGTAATTTATCAACATCCTCATGCGATACAATTTTATATTCATGGAAAGGTTAAAAGGGTATAAACGCTTAAATTGCTGAAGTGAATTACAATCTTAATTAAAATTGATTAATAGAAAAAGTTAGTATTTTTGTGGGATGGTTCACTAAGTCGAGTGGATTGAATTAGAATTTTATTTTTTAATGTATCAAATATTAAACTTTTCTCAATGATTCTTTTCTTATAAATATTAATAAAAAATTAATATTCTTTTGTGATGGTTCACTTGACCGGATTGATTGAATTGGCAGATCGACCGATTGAACTCGAGTTTTAATCAGGTTTGACCGAGTTAAAATAGGTCAAACCCAAGTCCGGATTTGGATCGACCATAGTCCGATTTAAGTTTTGGATATCGATCCGATCGAAAATATTAATAAAAAAAATTACACAAAGAGTATTTGGACTAGGAAGATGAGGCGACTTGTTTCCGGATTTCAGTCTAATTCAATTGATTCTTCTTTGTGTTTGATCTCATTCCTGAGACCATGGATGCCCATCACAGCTTTTGGATCCCAATTTGCTGTCAGAGGGAGTGAGTGACTTTAATATTAATTATGTTGGGTTATTCATAATCTTACATTGAGGCTGGTGAAACGCGTTTTCTACGTGGATTAATATATTCGTGTGGATGAACTTGCATCATACAAAATGGTTGCTTATACGTCAGTGTGTCATGTAACAAATTTATGTATGCTAAAATTCATGCATAAAATGATCATGATACTTTAATATTTTCAAAAAAATGTCTTTAAAATGTTTTCTCTACTTTTCAAACTTTATGAGATTTCATAAAGTTTCTATTTTAAATATTTTTCTTACATGCATATTTCATATTATTCATGTCATGTCATGTACAAACTTATTTGTAGCGAGATCTTTATTTCATGAAGCTTGATTGACTTCGAGTAGATGCGTTAATTATTAAGATCATTCCATCAAGTCAAAATATTCAATCCTTACTACTAAAATCGTATATTCCTTTCGAGGTCGACAATATCAGTAGAGACAAATGATTAAGTTTGTGTATGCATGGTTATAAGCCAATTTAGTTTGCACAACAATTTACTTAGTAATTGGATGATTCAAGGTAGCTGAGGTTCCTTTGAGAAAGAGCCAATGCTTTATTATGCTATATCATGCATGAAGTTTTCTCATGTTCTTTTTATTAAATAATAAGTGAGTTTTTTTTCATTACAATATTTGTATGTTAACAGAGTGAAACTAGATTCACTGGACGTGACTTCGAAATCATGGGCCGTGACATAAGTGTCACTATAACGCCCCCAAAATTTAAAACTTTTTGGGCAACATTACACATCATATAAAATTAACTTGACTCTTGACTTTTCAGTCAAGAACCATGCCACATCAGCGAAAGACTAAACAATTTATAAAAAGTCTAATATATTAAGATGAAGATGCTAAACTGGTCCAATATAAAGGCCTGAACAATCAGACATGACATAATAATAATGATAAGACTCCAGATAAATGAGTTTGAAGGTACAACTCAATAGAAAACTAAGACATCATCATCCTACGATCAAAAGACTCCATGTGCAACTGTAGCCTGTCATGAGCATCGCCAGTGCACGCCACCATCAATATTAGAGTACCTAATTTCCTGCAGGGTCCAGATGCAAGAGAGGCGAACCTCTCGTGAGCTAAAGCCCAATATGTAAGGCTCAAATAGAAATAAAATGAAATAGAATAATAAATCATGCTTAAGTAAAACATCATAAAAGACATGAAAGTTATTATTCATTGGCATCATCATAAGTTCCCCTTTTAAGGGTGAACATCATCATCATCATCATCATCATAGGGTGAAGAGCTCTTCTTCATCTTAAGGGATCCTCATGTACCTTCATGCGACATGACATCAGTGGTTGTACAGGACCATGAGCAGAATTC
>LTAE01010025.1:0-17520 GCA_001647135.1 Pontederia paniculata
TTTATTGGGATTTAAGATGGTGAGCTCTCCTCCTAGAGAGAGTTTGACTATGGTCAGATTACATTTGGTCAAGCCTTGAGCCTCCACCGCGAGAGCTGGAAGGTGAAAAGTAGAGCAATCACCGCGAGAGCGGGGTTGCCTTGACCCGTGGTGTAAGGGCCTGAGCGACTTTACATAATTTCACGTCAAAGAGCAGATGGGTGTGATTCAAAGGTGAACCCAAGGTTCTGGTGTCTTCTCCTCATTAGAATTATCTTTCTTTTAATGTCTGCCTTCTTTATTTAAAAACCCAAAAAATATTATTTCTGTTGATTACCCCTCATCTATTCCGGTTAGGGCTTGGACCTTTAGCGTCAAGCCCCCTAACTGCGAGATCTTGACTGAGGAAAAGTAGTAATAAAAGCGTGAAAACAAAGTTTCCCTATGGATCGATACCTGAAGTACTCGATGATTTCCGTATACTTGCGGTGATAGGAGTGTGCTCGGTTTATAAACATTAAAATTTGAAGTGAAGGGAATCCTTTAAAGAAGATTGACTCGGGTTTATGCCCTAACCTGTGATCATTCTTTATCTTACCCCCACACTTCGCATCGGCTGGCTCCTAGATTATATAGTGCTCGGCTGACCTTCAGGCATCCGATCTCATAGGGAATGGATAAACTCCCAGGGTCCTTCAACTTTTGTGGAAGTTAATTCATAATGGCGGGGCTTGCTCCTTCAGCTAAGGCAACCGTCTCTTAAACATCAATCCTTCTTTTCTTCGAAAGGATATCTTTCAGGAATTTTGCATATGTCGGCATCTGTTGGATCGCCTCTACAAAGGAATGTTCACATGAAGTTTTTTGAGAACTTCAAGGAACCTAGTGAATTGTTGATCCTTTTGAGCCTTCATCAAGCGTTGAGGGAATGGTACTATTGGCTGGTAATTAGCTGTGATGGTCACCCTGGGTTGATCTTTCGGTGTAGTATCCTCACAAGCAGTATAACTAGTGGGTTGAGATGATGGTTGTGATGTTGGTTATGACGTCAAGAGGTGACGATCATCTTGACTTGGTGGGAATTCACCAGTAGGTATTTCTTCAATATCATCCTCTTCTTCATTAGGGTTGACTTCAGGTGCTAAAGAGGATGGAATGTGGCTTGATTGAATCGATCCTCTTGACTCGAACTCCTTGTCGCTTCGAGGAACAACAACCTTGCATTGCTCTTTAGGGTTTTCTTTAGGTTGACATGGCTAGACACCAGGTCTTCTTGCTGAGGACTCAGCTTGCTGGGCAATCTGGGTCTCCAACATCTTGTTGTGCGTGGACAAGCCATCAATCTTGGAGAATAGCTATTGCATGGTCTCACTATGTTGCTGAAGTGTTTGACTTTGTTGTTGCTGAAAACTCATCAGGGAGGTCTGCTGTTGCATCAAATTCTCCATTTTCAATTTGAGGTTAGACATATGAGAGGGTAGTGCAAGTTGGTTGATGGCGTTTGTATTTTGCAGGGCAAGTGCCTTTGGAGTAGTTAATAATTTGAATTGAGTGTTTTGGAATTGGTTGTTTGGTCTGAAATTGGACTGCTGAGGTGGTGATTGCTGATAATGGTTGTTTCGATAGGAAAATTTGAGTGATTTTGCCAACCAGGGTTATAGGTTAGAGAATAAGGGTTGTTTTGTGGTCTCTGTTGGTTTTGCTGACCAAAAGTTATAACATCATTAAGTTGTTGTTCTTCAGGGTCTTGGACATAGTAGGGTGGTGATGATTGAAAGTGAGAGATTTGACAGGCAGTAGCAAGATGGTCGAAACTGCCGCAATTGTCACACCTCATGTCACCAGCGCCGACACAAGCAGCTTGTGACGCCTGGTGGTGACCAGCGTTGAGGATGATTTTCTCAAGTGCTTTCTGTATGGCGTCCTCCACCTTGTGTGTAATCTAGTCCCAGCGTCAAGTATTGGAACACACTTGAACTTCTTTGCCATTGTTTCGGTCTTGAGCAGCGCCATGGTTGTTCCGGGCCATATCATTAATGATCTTGTAGGCATCATTGACAATCTTGTTTTCGAAAGAACCTCCAACGGCTGCATCAAGAGACAATCTATTTTGGTATAGGAGTCCATTATAGAACGTCTATGTTAGCATCCATTTCGTAAAGATGTGATGATGACAACTCCTCAACAAAGCTTTGAAACGCTCCCATGCCTCATAGAATGACTCGTTGTTCTTCTGGTAGAAGCTTGTCATCTGGTAACTCAGGTGAATAGTTTTTCTTGGTGGGAAAATTCGTCCATGAATTGTATCACTAGTTGGTCCCAAGTAGCTACTTGTTGTGATCTTCTAGTTAACCGTCGATATTTGCCTCAAAAGAATAGTCTTGTGGCACAAGACATCTTGGTGATTCCTTTACTTATTTGTCCGGGTTGTTATAATTTCAATACCGCTGGTGATTCCTTTCCTTAATTGTCCGGATTTGAAATTTGAATTGTGCTGCCTTGAATTGTGGTTGCATTCCTTCAAGCTGCCTTCTTTTGTTAATTGGTTCGCAATATGTTTCCATAATTGGGGCCGACTTGATTAGGAAACCTTCTTTGCCTCTTGATTGTGGAGATTCCCTTTATCAATTTGGATTAAATTTGAATTTGATAAATCCTTGCTTGCCTATTTCTTCATTATTAGCTCCAAAATTGCACAATAATCCCAATTTTCTAATGAAATACAATATTTCCAATAAATAGTTTGGTCAAATATAGAAATGTTGCAATTTGGTAAAAAGGTGGCAAGAAAGGCTCAAGTGGCATGTAAAACACGATAAAAAATGACATGAATGACGGGTAAAAAGCAGTGTTTTTAACCACTCAACAAGACCCCGGAACTATATATCGATTTTTGCGATCATCGGAGTTGCACAAAAATTCTCAAAATTCATTAAAGTTCAAATTCTAAAGGATAAATTCAATTTCTAAGGACAAATTAGAGATAATTATAGAAAAATAATTGCTTGCTATCTATGGCCGCTATTTTTTTCTTGAGCATATCTTTCCCATAGAAGTCGAGAGAACATTTTGGAGCGCAATCCGACGAGCGTAAAAATTACTAAAAATGAGAGAATATATAGTAAAGGGGGATCGATATCTACACGAACGAGCGCCCGAACTGGGCGAAACGGGTGTGTTTCCATCCGCAAATAGCGATGGCCCTAAAGCCTTGCCCGTCCGGCAAGCAACCTCGACAGAATCGTGTACCAAATTTGATCCTTATCATGAATACCATGTGATGTCTCACGCACGAGCATAAAGGCGCCATAGAATGCACGAAAAATTATGCCAATTTTTTTAGGTGCGCAATATGACACGCCGGAACTACACCTCAATTAATGCGATAATTGGGTTGTAAGAAAATTCTCAAAATTCATTAAAGTTCAAATTCTAAATGGTAAATTCAAATTCTATGGGCAAATTTGAGATAATTATAGAAAAATAATGGCTTGCTATTTATGGTCGCTGATTTTTTCTTGAGTATAACTTGCTCATAGAAGTCGAGAGAAAATTTTGCAGCGCAATCCGAAGAGAATAAAAATTACTAAAAATGAGATAAATTATAGTAAACAAATATCGATATCTACGCGACCGAGCGCCCGAACCATGTAAAACGAGAGGAAATCGAAGCTCACGAGATATGTTTACATCTCCAAATGGTGATGGGCCTAAAGCCTTGCCCGTCCGTGAAGCAACCTCGACGGAATCATGTACCAAATTTGATCCTTATAAGGAATACCATGGGCTCTGTCACG
The DNA here is from genome assembly GCA_001647135.1 of Pontederia paniculata. NCBI lineage: Eukaryota > Viridiplantae > Streptophyta > Magnoliopsida > Commelinales > Pontederiaceae > Pontederia > Pontederia paniculata. Next base: position 3,777 of record LTAE01010025.1, read on the forward strand.
CACAACAATAAAGGCGCCTAAAATGCACGAAAAATTTAGCCAATTGTTTTAGCCGCAAGATACGACACTGAAACTACATATTGATTTTTGCAACAAATAGAGTTGTACAAAAATTTTCAAAATTCATGAAATTTGAAATTCCAAAGGGTAAATTTAAATTCCAAGGGAAAATATGAGATAATTCTAGAAAAATAACGGCTCGCTATATATGGCTGCTGATTTTTCTTTGAGTATATCTCGCCAATAGAAGTCGAGAAAAAATTTAGGAGCGCAATCCGACGAGCATAAAAATTACTAAAAATCAGATAATCTATAGTAAAGGCGGACAAATTATCTGCGACCGAGCGCTCGAACCGGGAGAAACGGGTGGGGAATCGGAGCTCACGGGGTATGTTCCCGTCCCCAAATGGCGTTGGCCGTAAAGCCTTGCCCGTCCACGAAGCAACCTCGATGGAATCGTGTACCGAAATTCATCCTTATTCGTAATACTATGTGTTCTCTCACGCATGACCATAAAGATGACATAGAATGCACGAAAAATTATGCCAATTTTTTTAGACGCGTGATATGACATGCGGAACTACATCATGACTTTTGCAACAATTGGAGTTGTACGAAAATTCTCAAAATTCATTAAATTTCAAATTCTAAATGGTAAATTCCAATTCTATGGGAAAATTAGAGATAATTATAGAAAAATAACGACTCTCTATGGCTACTGATTTTTCTTTGAGTATATCTTGCCCATAGAAGTCGAAAGAAAATTTTGGAGCGCAATCCGATAAACGTAAAATTTACTAAAAATGAGATAATCTATAGTAAAGGGAGAATGATATCTACGCGACTGAGCCCTAGAACTTAGCGAAACGGTGGGGAATCGGAGCTCATGGGGAATATTTCCGTCCTCAAATTGCGATGGCCATAAAGCCTTGCTCGTCCGTGAAGCAACCTTGAAGGAATTGTGTAACAAATTTGATCCTTATCAGGAATATCATGTGCTCTCTCACACATGACCATAAAGTGCCATAGAATGCATGAAATATTATGCCAGCTTTTGTAGACGTGTGATATGACATGCCGGAACTACATATCGCTTTTTGCGACAATCAGAGTTGTACAAAAATTCTAAAAATTTATTAAATTTCAAATTCTTAAGGTAAAATTCTAATTCTAAGGGCAAATTATAGATACATATAGAAAAATAATGGCTCACTATTTATGGTCGCTGATTTTTCCTTCAGCATATCTTGTCCATAGTAGTCGATAGAAAATTTTGGAGCACAATCCCACGAGCGTAAAAATGACTAAAAATGAGATAATCTACAGTAAAGCAGGACAAATATCTACGCGACCGAGTGCCCAAACTGGGCGAAACGGGAGGGAAATCGGAGCTCACAGAGTATATTTCCGTCTCCAAATGGCGACGACACAAAAGCCTTGCCCGTCCATGAAACAACCTCGACGGAATCATGTACCAAATTTGATCCTTATCAGGAATACCATGTGTTGTCTCATGCATGAACATAAAGGCGCCATAGGATGCATGAAAAGTTATCCTAATTTTTCAAGGCGAGCGATAAGACACGCCCGAAACTATATATCGATTTTTGCGATAATTAGAGTTGTATGAAAATTCTGAAAATTTATTAAAGGTCAAATTCTAAAAGGAGAATTCAAATTATAAGGGCAAATTAGAGATAATTATAGAAAAATATTCGCTCACTATCTATGGCTGCTGATTTTTCCTTGAGTATATCTTGCCCATAGAAGTCGAGAGCGTNAAATTATAAGGGCAAATTAGAGATAATTATAGAAAAATATTCGCTCACTATCTATGGCTGCTGATTTTTCCTTGAGTATATCTTGCCCATAGAAGTCGAGAGCGTAAAAATTAGAGATATTTTTTAGAGCAATCTAACGAATGTAAAAATTACTAAAAATAAGATAATCTATAGTAAAGCAGACCGACATCTACGCGACCGAGCGCCCGAACCAGAAAAAACGGGTGGAGAATCGGAGCTTAGTGATATGTTTTCGTCCTCAAATAGCGATGACCCTAAAGCCTTGCCCGTCCATGAAGCAACCTCAACAGAATCGTGTACCAAATTTGATCCTTTTCGGGAATACCATGTCTTCTCTCACGCACGACCATAAAGGCGCCATAGAATGCACAACAAATTATGCCAATTTTTTTAGGCACGCGATATGACATGCCGAAACTGCATATCAATTTTTGCGACAATTAGAGTTGTATGAAAATTCTCAAAGTTCAAATTCTAAAGGGTAAATTCAAATTCTAAGGGCAAATCAGAGATAATTATAGAAAATAACGGCTCTCGATATATGGCCGCTGATTTTTCCTTGATTATATTTCTCCCATAAAAGTAGATAAAGAATTTTGGAGCCCAATCCGTCGAGCGCAAAAATTACTAAAAATATATAGTAAAGGGGGACAGATATCTACGCGACCGAGCGCTAGAACCGGGCGAAACTGGTGGGAAATCGGAGCTCACATGGTATGTTTCCCGATATGGATCAAATTCGGTACACGATTCTATCGAGGTTGCTTCATGGACGGGCAAGGCTTTAGGGTCATCACTATTTGAGGACAGAAACATACCCAGTGAGCTCCAATTCCCCATGGGTGAGAGAGCACATGGTATTCCCGATACTGATCAAATTCGTTACACAATACTGTCGAGGTTGCTTAGCAGACGGGCAAGGCTTTAGGGAAATCTCCATTGGGGACGGAAGCATACCCCATGAGCTCCGATTCGCCATCTATTTCTCCCGCTTCAGGCGCTCAGTCTCGTAGATATCGGTCCCCCTTTACTATAGATTATTCCATTTTCAGTAATTTTTACGCTCATCGAATTGCGCTCCAAAATTTTCTCTCAACTTCTATGGGAAAGATATACTCAAGGAAAACTCAGCAGCCATAGATAGAAAGCCATTATTTTACTATAATTATCTCTAATTTACCCTTAGAATTTGAATTTACCCTTTAGAATCTGAACTTCAATGAATTTTAAGAATTTTCATACAATTCCAATTGTCGCAAAAATTGATATATAGTTCCAGCATGTCATATCGCTCGCCTAAAAAAATTGGCATAATTTTATGTGCATTCTATGATGCATTTATGGTCATGTGTGAGAGAGCACATGGTATTCACGATAAGGATCAAATTCTGTACACGATTTCATCGAGGTTGCTTCGCGGATGAGCAAGGCTTTAGGGCCATCACATCTGGGGAAGGAAACATACCCATGAGCTCTGATTCCCCATCCGTTTTCGTAGTTCCGTCGCTCAGTCGCGTAGATATCGGTCCCCCTTTATTGTAGATTATCTCATTTTTAGTAATTTTTAAGCTCGTCGGATTTCGCTCAAAAATTTTCTCTCGACTTCTATGGGCAAAATATACGCAAGAAAAAAATCAGCAGCCATGATAGCGAGCCATTATTTTTCTATAATTATCTCTAATTTGTCCTTAGAATTTAAATTTACCCTTTAGAAATTTGAACTTTAATGAATTTTGAGATTTTTTTTACGACTCCGATTGTCGAAAAAATCATTATGTAGTTCCGACGTGTCATATCACGCAATTAAAAAAATGGCATAATTTTCCGTGCATTCTATGGCACTTTATGATAGTGCGTTAGAGAGCACATGATATTACCGATAAGAATCAAATTCGGTACACTATTCGGCCGAGGTAGCTTCTCAGGCGGTAAGGCTTTAGGGCCATCATCATTTGGGGACAAAAACATACCCTGTGAGCTCCGATTCCCCACCTGTTTCGCACACTTTGGGAGCCTGGTCGCATAGATATCGGTCCTCCTTTACTATAAATTATCCCATTTTTTGTAATTTTTTCGCTCGTCGGATTGCACTCCAAAATTTTCTCTCAGCTTCTATGGACAAGATATACTCAAGGAAAAATCAGAAGCCATAGCAAGCTGTTATTTTTTCTATAATTATCTCAAATTTGCCCTTCCAATTTGAATTTACCCTTTGGAATTTGAACTTTAATGAATTTTGAGAATTTTCGCACAACTCTGATTGCCGCAAAAATTGAAATGTAGTTCTGGCGTTTCATACCGCTCGCCTAAAAAAATGGCATAATTTCACGTGCATTCTATGATGCCTTTATGATAATGTGTGAGAGAGCACATGGTATTCCCGATAAGGATCAAATTCGGTTCACGATTCCGTCGAGGTTGCTTCGCCGATGGGGAAGGCTTTAGGGCCATCGCCATTTGGGGATGGAAACATACCCCATGAGCTCCGATTCCCCATCCGATTTGCCCATTTCGGGCGATCGGTCGCGTAGATATCGGTCCCCCTTTAGTATAGATTATTTCATTTTCAGTAATTTTTACGCTCGTCGGATTGCGCTCCAAAATTGTCTCTCGACTTCTACGGGTAAAATATACACAAGGAAAAATCAGCGGCCATGATACAGAGCCATTATTTTTCTATAATTATCTCTATTTTATTTTTACGCTCGTCGGATTGCGCTCCAAAATTGTCTCTCGACTTCTACGGGTAAAATATACACAAGGAAAAATCAGCGGCCATGATACAGAGCCATTATTTTTCTATAATTATCTCTATTTTTTCCTTAGAATTTGAATTTACCCTTTAGAATTTGAACTTTAATGAATTTTGAGAATTTTTACACAACTCCGATTGTCTTAAAAATGATATGTAGTTATGGCGTGTCATACCGTGCGCCTAGAAAAATTGGCATAATTTTTCGTGCATTCTATGGAACTTTATGATAGTGCGTTAGAGAGCACATGGTATTCCCGATAAGGATCAAATTCGGTACACGATTTCGTCGAGGTTGCTTCACGGACTGGCAAGGCTTTAGGGAAATCGCCATTTGGGGACAGAAGCATACCCCATGAGCTCTGATTAACCATCTGTTTCTCCCACTTCGGGCACTCGGTCGCATAGATATCAGTCCCCCTTTACTATAGATTATCTCATTTTAAGTAATTTTACGCTCATCGGATTGCGCTCCAAAATTTTCTCACAACTTCTATGAGCAAGATATACTCAAGGAAAGATCAACAGCCATAGATAGCAAGCCATTATTTTTCTATAATTATATCTAATTCTCCCTTAGAATTTGAATTTACCCTTTAGAATTTGAACTTTAATGACTTTTGAGAATTTTCATACAACTCCGATTGTCGCAAAAAATGATATATATTTCCAACGTGTCATATTGCTCGCCTAGAAAAATTGGCATAATTTTACGTGCATTCTATTATGCCTTTATGGTCATGTGTGAGAGGACACACGGTATTCCCGATAAGGATCAAATTCGGTACACGACTCCGTCGAGGTGCTTCGTGGATGGGCAAGGCTTTAGGGCCATCGCCATTTGAGGACGAAAATATACCCCATGATCTCTGATTCCCCATCTGTTTCGCTCATTTAGGGCGCTCGGTCGCGTAGATATCGGTCGCCCTATAATATAGATTATCTCATTTTTAGTAATTTTTACGCTCATCGGATTGCGCTCCAAAATTTTCTCTTGACTTCTATGGGCTAAATATACGCAAGGAAAAATCAGCGGCCATGATAGTGAGCCATTATTGTTCTATAATTATCTCTAATTTGCTCTTATAATTTGAATTTACCCTTTAGAATTTGAACTCTAATGAATTTTGAGAATTTTCTACAACTCCGATTGTCGCAAAAATCGATATATAGTTCTGGCGTGTCATATCATGCGCTTAAAAAAATTGGCATAATTTTCCATACATTCTATGGCAGTGCGTGAGGTGGGTCACAGAGAGAACATATTTGATATTTGGATATTATTCGTATCAATAATCTGGTAACTAATTTTTAATCAAATTAGTGATGATACAATATAAACTAGATAGGATAAAAATTGTCAATGATCAAGAGAGAACAAAGTATTCGGTCGAGGTTGCTTCACTGACGGTAAGGCTTTAGGGCCATCACCATTCGGGGACAGAAACATATCCCGTGAGCTCCGATTCCCCACCTGTTTCGCCCGCTTCGGGAGCTCAGTCGAGTAGATATTGGTCCCCCCTTTACTATAGATTATCCTATCTTTGGTAATTTTTACGCTCGTCGGATTGCGCTCCAAAATTTTCTCTCAACTTCTATGGACAAGGTATACTCAAGGAAAAATCAGAAGCCATAGATAGCAAGCTGTTATTTTTCTATAATTATCTCTAAATTGCCCTTAAAATTTGAATTTACCATTTAGAATTTGAACTTTTATGAATTTTGAGAATTTTCATGCAACTCCGATTGTCACAAAAATTGATATGTAGTTTTGGCGTCTCATATCGCTCGCATAGAAAAATTGGCACAATTTTACGTGCATTCTATGATGCCTTTATGGTCATGTGTGGAGAGCACATGGTATTCCCGATAAGGATCAAATTCGGTACACGATTCTGTCGAGGTTGCTTCGCTGATGGGCAAGGCTTTAGGGCCATCGCCATTTGAGGACGAAAACATACCCTATGAGCTCCGATTCTCCATCCATTTTGCCCATTTCGGGTGCTCGGCCGTGTAGATATCGGTCCCCTTTACTATAGATTATCTCATTTTTATTAATTTTTACGCTCGTCGGATTGCGCTCCAAAAGTTTCTCTCAGCTTCTATGGGCAAAATATACGCAAAGAAAAATCAGTGGCCATGTTAGCGAGCCATTATTTTTCTATAATTATCTCTAATTTTTCCTTAGAATTTGAATTTACCCTTTAGAATATGAACTTTAATGAATTTTGAGAAAAATTGGCATAATTTTTCGTGCATTCTATGACGCCTTTATGGTCGTCTGTTAGAGAGCACATGGTATTCCCTATAAGGATCAAATCCAGTACACCATTCTGTCGAGGTTGCTTCGCGGATGGGCAAGGCTTTAGGGAAATCGCCATTTGGGGACGGAAGCATACCCCATGAGCTCCGATTCACCATCCATTTCTCCCGCGTCGGGCGCTCGGTCGCATAGATATCGGTCCCCCTTTATCTCATTTTTAGTAATTTTTACACTCGTTGGATTGTGCTCAAAAAATTTCTCTTGACTTCTATGGGTATGTAAGGAAAAATCAGCAGCCCTAGATAGTGAGCCATTATATTTCTATAATTATCTCTAATTAGCCCTTAGAATTTGAATTTACCCTTTAGAATTTGAACTCTAATGAATTTTGAGAATATTTGTATAGGTCCGATTGTCGCAAAAATCAATTTGTATTCCGGCATGTCATACCTCGCGCCTAGAAAAACTGACATATTTTTTTTGTGCATTATATGGCTCCTTTATGGTCGTGCGTGATGGAGCACATGGTATTCCCAATAAGGATCAAACTCGGTAAACGGTTCCATCGAGGTAGCTTCGTAGACACGCAAGGCTTTAGGGCCATCGCCATTTAGGGAGGGAAACATACCCCGTGTGCTCCGATTCCCCACCTATTTCGTCGGGTTCGGGCACTCGGTCGCGTAAATATTGGTCCATCTTTACTATAGATTATCTCATTTTTAGTAATTTTTATGATTTTCGTTTTGTGCTCCAAAATTTTCTCTCGACTTCTATGGGCATTATATACCCAAGGAAAAATAAGCGGCCATAGATAGAAAGCTGTTATTTTTCTATAATTATCTCTAATTTGCCCTTAGAATTTGAAACCCTTTAGAATTCGAACTTTAATGAACTTTGAGAATTTTCGTACAATTCCAATTGTCGCAAAAATTGATATGCAGTTCTGGCGTGTCATATCGCACTCCTTGAAATTCTCCATAATTTTTCGTACATTCGATGACGCCTTTATGGTCATGCGTGAGAGAGCACAAGGTATTCCTGATAATGATCAAGTTTGGTATACGATTCCGTCGAGGTTGGTTCGCGTACGGGCAAGGCTTTAGGGCCATCGCCATTTGGGGATGGATACATACCCCATGAGCTCCGATTCCCCACCCGCTACGCCCGCTTCGGGCACCCGGTCGCGTAGATATCAGTCCCCCTTTATTATAGATTGTCTCATTTTTAGTAATTTTTACGCTTGTCGGATTATTTTCCAAATTTTTCTCTCGACTTCAATGGGCATGATATACTCAAAGAAAAATCAGTGGCCCTAGATAGTGATTCATTATTTTTCTATAATTATCTCTATTTTGCCCTTAGAATTTTAATTTACCCTTTAGAATTTGAACTTAAACGAATTTTGAGAAATTTCGTACAACTCAGATTGTTGCAAAATTCAATTTGAAGTTCGAGCGTGTAATATTGCACGTGTAGAAAAATTGCCATAATTTTTCATGCACTGTATGGTGCCTCTATGGTCATGCGTGAAAGAGCACATTATATTCCTAATAAGGATCAAATCCGGTACATGATTCCGTTGAGGTTGCTTCGTGGACGGGGAAGGCTTTAAGGGCATCGCATTTGAGAACGAAAATATACCCTATGAGCTCTGATTCCCCACCTGTTTCGCCCAGTTCAGGTGCTCAGTTGCGTAGATATTGGTCCCCCTTTACTATAGATTATCTCATTTTTAGTAATTTTCACGCTCGTCTGATTGCGCTCCAAAATTTTGTCTCTACTTCTAAGAGCAAGATATAATCGAGAAAATATCACCGGCCATAAATAGCAAGTCGTTATTTTTCTATAATTATCTCTAATTTGCCCTTAGAATTTAAATTTACCCTTTAGAATTTGAACTTAAAAGAATTTTGAGACTTTTCGTACAACTCTGTTTGTCGCAAAAATTGATATGTAGTTTTGGCGTGTCATATCACGCCTAGAAAAGTTAGCATATTTTTTTGTGCATTCTATGACACCTCTATGGTCGTGCACAAGAGAGGACATGATATTCTCGATAAGGATCAAATTCGGTACACCATTCGGTCGAGGTTGCTTCACGGACGGGCAAGGCTTTCAAGCCATCCCCATTTGGGGACGGAAACATTACCTGTGAGCTCCGATTCCCCACAGTTTCACCCGGTTCTGGCGCTCGGTCGCATAGATATCGGTCCCCCTTTACTATAGATTATCTCATTTTTAGTAATTTCTACGCTCGTCGGATTGCGCTCCAAAATTTTCTCTCGGTTTCTACGGGCAAGATATAAAGAAAAAATTAGCGGCCATAGATAGCAAGCTGTTATTTTTCTATAATTATCTCTAATTTTCACTTAGAATTTGAATTTACCCTTTAGAATTTGAACTTTAATAAATTTTGAGAATTTTCGTACCACTTCGATTGTCACAAAAATAGATATGCAGTTTCGTCGTGTTATATCGCGCGCCTAGAAATTTTGGCATAATTTTGTGTGTAGTCTATTGCGCCTCAAAGGTTGTGCGTCAAAGAGCACATGATATTGTAGGAACTAGATGGCACCAAGAGGGGGGAGTGAATTTGTATATTAAAATTTTGTTTCTAAAACATATTATCGTAGCAGAAGCAAACATAGAATAATTGCAAGTAAAACTAAGGTGCAAAGAAAGAAACAAACACAATAAGTTGTTGACGCGGTTCAGCCGAAACTCTTGTCCTATGTCCCCGCTCCGGTCTTCTCAAACTCGAGACCTCCGGAGATCACTAGCTTTCCTTCTTCTCCTTTCTTGCTTTTGAGGACAAGAAGGAGGAACTAAGGCTTCTCACTTAAGCTTCATGTTCTCATAATCAAATTTTCCAAAGTTAGTTCCCAGACTCTTGGGACTTAAATTTATACCTTTACAAGACAATCTCATCTCTCTCTCACAATAACTAGCCATTAAAGAAAGTATTGTCCTTTTCACCTACTCCTCGGTCGACCGCTTCTTCTCATCGGGCGACAGCTGCTTTGGTGAATTCAATCTTCGGTCATCCACAGTTCTCTTTCGGACGTCCAAAATCAAGGGATTCAGCCTTAGTTTATTTCCATAGGTCGTCCACTACTTCCCACTGAACACATCGGGCGACCCTTGCTTCTTTCAAGTTTCTGCGTCAAGCTCCTTCGGACGCCCACTGGTTGCACACGAATCCTTCGGAAGAACTTTCTTGACTTGAACACTTTTCTTCAATCATTCTCCATTCTTCGGTCGTCCATTGGTGTTTCTCAAAAACTTCAGACGACCTCTGCTTGGCTCATGCCTTCAGTTGATATCTTCAAGTCTACACCGGTCGCCCACTGATTACACTCAGATACTTCGGGCGACCTAACTTGCCTTTGTCAGTTTCTTTCAAACTAACCTAGGGCGTCCACTAATTTTCCATGAATCCATCGGTCGAGCACTTCTTTTCTTCTGAGCTCCTTTATTCGTCCACTGATTCTCCATGAATTCATCGGGCGACCACTTCTTTTCTTCCAAGCTCCTTTGGATGACCTTTACTTCTTCATCTGACGTACATCGGCCGCCCGCTGATTTAGTGATGAATACTATGGGCGACATCTTCTCTTCTTCTGATATACTTCGATCGTCCACTAATTTTGCTCAGCTACACCGGACGACCTCGTCTTTTCTTATGACATACTTCCGTCGTGCACTGATTTTGCTCAGCTACACCGAACAACCTCTTCTTTTCTTTTGACATACTTTGATCGTCCACTTATTCTGCTCAGCTACACCAGACAACCTCTCTTTCTTCCTCTGAACTTCTTTGGTCATCCATTGTTTCCACACAGAAGAGGTCGGACGATCTTTCTTGACTTCACTTCTACTTATGCACTCCTTTGGCCGTCCATTGATTTTACACTGAATGTTTCGGACAACCTTTCCTCTTGTACTGAAGTACTTCGGTCGTCCATTGATTCCAAACTTAATACTTTGGACAACCTTAGTTGCTTTCACCGCAAAACATCTTTACTCTATCTTTTCATAGGACGTCCACTTAAATCTAGAGCGCCCGTTCCTTCATCTGTTGTACTATTGACCACGAACCTTCAGTCGCCCACTAACTTCATTCGTACACATCGGGCGACCTTTCTTGCTCAAGTCTATCTTCGGTCGTCCAGTCTTTATTTTCAGTCGATTGTTCAATACTTAGCTTCATATCTTTAGCTCCATATTCCTTACATCAGTCGACCTCTTCAAAATCTTAGGACCACCTCTCCATACTTAGGATTTTTCTCTATTCTTCTTTGTACATAGGTCATTCGTTCCTCAACCTTTGGACGTCCTATTACTGATTGAAGCAAAAAACCCTATCTTCTTCACACATGAAATCAAAAATTGTTAGTATCACTAAGCTTCCTCATCAATTTGTGATCATCAAAATAATCTCGAAATCTTAGATTCAACAATCTCCCCATTTTTTATGATTACAAATTACTAAGGAGTGACTTAGGGTTAGTTTCAAAAGGAAATCCAAATATAATTTCAACTAACTAGGTTTACTCCCCCTAAATCATATATCTCCCATTTTCAAGCAATTCTCCCTCTTGATACATGCATATTAATGAAATTCGACTTCAAGAAGATTATGCATTTGAACTTAAAAGTTATCACTTAAAGTCATACTTAAGAAAATATCAGTGCACAACAGGTTCAAAAACCATAATCATCACATTTCTGAAATACAGGATATCATACATCAGGAACATTCAAGTTCAAAATATTTCAATCTTTAGAAGAACAACAAATACATGCACTCAGAATTTTGTCTATCATACACTAGTAAAGAAATATCTATAAATTTCTTCTCATCCTTATCCTTCTTCCTTCTAAAGCTTTTTCCAAACTTCTTTTCAGGAGGAGGAGCAGTTGAAGAGGTGTTTTTGCTCTTGGCTGCATCCTTGGTTGTTCCAGTGTAGGAATCTTCTTCCATAACTTTGTGGGCAGTCTCTTCTATTAACTTTTTTGCTACTCTTGTTATTAGACTATCAAGATCAATATCTTCAATCATTTTCTGGACTTCCTCATCTTCTCCTTGCATGACAATTGTTTCTTGTATCTTATCTACCCTGAGTGTGTTTCCATCTCCTGTGCTTCTACTTCTATTATTTCTCCTCCTTTTTCTACTACTATTTCTCCTCCTTCTCCTTGGTGGACAACTTCTTCTTCTTCTTGAAGTCTAGCATCCTCTACTTCAGCAATGTTACCTTCATTCCTTTGGCCACCATCTTCTACTTCAGCAATATTATTTTCTTGACCATCTCCAGCATCTTCATTGCCTTGGCCAGCATCTTATCTTTGAGGTTCAATGCCTTGTCTTTGAGGTTCAATGCCTTGGCCATCTCCTTCTCCTTCATGGTAACTCTTATCTTGGTGGTCAATCAAATGATTTCTTTCTCCCCCTTTGTAATAATCATAAAGGCAAAATTCGGTTATATCAGGATCATGCATTACATCATTACATTGTGTTTCATTACTTTTCATCAATCATTCATACTTTAATCAATCATCCACATTCGTCATCATTAAACATTAGGTCCTCTAATGCAATATGAACAATGTAATAGTTAGTCTAGTGGTTATCTTATTATGTTTGACTTATCCCATTAATGAATTTGAAGTGACTTTGAGGGTTGCTTTGATGACTTTGAAATGGCTCATGAGTTTTGGAGGTCTCTCCAATAGGTCAGTGGGGGTGCACCAATCACAACCGATAAGGATGCTTGAGAAATCCTTTTGTTGAAGGTCGGGGAGAAAGTCAAGCAACAAGAATTGGATAATAGCTGGTCTAGTTCTATCTTTAAAACACTGCTGATCCAAGCTTTTAGCCATACATGCGACCTCATTATTTAATTTAGGTGAAGATGATTGGCCATTATATTCACATATTAATCCTTAATATTCAAAAAAGAATCTATCATTATCCATCATCTAGGATTTTCAATAAAATAATAATCATAATTTCCAATTAAACTTTTAAGCATCTATTGTAGCTCGTGAAAAGCCTCTTCACGACCATGAGATTAACTTTCACATGCGTGAATGATCCTTCACGGTCGTGACGCGAAGATGTTTTTCCTTCATCTTTACTTCGCGGTTTGTCACAATCAAATCACATGCGTGAACTCCGATTTCATGGGCTTGACGTTCAATATCACAACCGTGATTGAAGAACAAAGTGCATCTTCTCTACAACATCATGGGCATGTCTTTTCCTTCATGGGTGTGACTTCATCCTTCATAGTCGTGACTCTCGGCTTCACGATCGTGAAGTCCATCTTCATTGCCATATCCAATAGGTTATATTTCATATTCATAGGCACGAATACGTCTTCACAACTCGGACACTCAAGTTCACGATCGTGAAGCCCATCTACATGGTCGTGACCGTGAGTCCTTTTTTTGTTTATCTTCGTCACATTCACGAGCATGAAAATGACTTTCACGTCTCGTGTCGCTCAGGTTCATGGTCGTCAAACCCAGCTTTGCGGCCATGACCACGAGTCATCTTTATCTCCATCTTCAGTTCACGATCGTGAAGTTCATTGTCATGGTCGTGACCGATGCCCTCACAATCATGAAACTCAGTTTCACGACCATGACGATGCATATGATTATTCATTTAATTAATCCATTTATTTTTAGAGTTAAATAGAGATTAAAATCCATTATCATGACTCTAGTTCCCTCTTATATAGTATAATATTGATGCAAAGTGTGGGGTAGAATAGAAAATGACCACAGGTTAGGGGATTAACCCGGATCAATCTTCTGTAAAAAGTTGTCTTCACTTCAAATTTTAATATTTATTAACCTAGCACACTCCTATCACCGCAAGTATACGGCAATCGTCGAGTACTTCAGGTATCGATCCAC
>LTAE01010026.1:0-17520 GCA_001647135.1 Pontederia paniculata
AAAAAACAGCCCGAGTTATAAAAAACAGCCCGAGTTATAAAAAAACAGCCCGAGTTATAAAAAAACAGCCCGAGTTGACACTGATTTCTGGAAACTTGGCTATTTGCTGTGTACTTCCTGAAAATCACACCAAAAAGAATATTTGGGTAGTTTCTGACTCAAAGATAAAATATAAATAATAATATACTAAAATGATAAATAAAACTATACTAAATGCCTAAAAATGATATTAAATAGATGCGTGCAACATGTATATTTTTGCTCGCATCAACTCCCACTGTATGAGCAATGTCTGGTCTGATATTTACCATGGCATACATAAGACTACCTGTTGTTGATGCATAAGGAACCTTGTACATGTAGTTGTGTTCCTCATCTGTCTTAGGTGATTGATCTTTAGAATGCTTGAAATGACTCACCAAAGGCATTTGCACAGGCTTCGCATGTTGCATAGAGAATCTCTCAAGTACCTTCTCAATATATGTTTTTTGAGTCAATTTCAAAGTATCAGTTTCGTTATCACGAACAATCTCCATCGCAAGTATTTTCTTTGTAGTTCCTAAGTCTTTCATTTCAAACACATTTGATAACCCTAAACCTTTTAATTTCTTTCATATCTGAACCTGAGATGAGCATGTCATCCATATACTGGTCAGAAAAGACATTTTATAAAGTCATTGCTACTCATGAAATTATAAAATTTCTTGTACCAATGTTGTGAAGCTTGCTTTAGGCCATACGAACTCTTGGTCAACTTGCAAATTAGGTTTTCTTTTCCAAGAATTTGAAAATCTTTTGGTTGCTTCATGTAGATATCCTCCTTCAAATCTCCATGAAGGAATTCTTCACATCTAATTGTTCAAGATGTAAGCTTTCAGCTGCAACTATACTCAAGACTAATCTAATAGTTGTTAGTTTCACAACTGGAGCAAATATTTCAATATAGTTTATACCTTCCTTCTGCTTAAAACTTTTTACAACTAGTCTTGCATTGTACATTTTGTTGCCATCAATGTCCTCTTTTATTTTGTACAACCATTTGTTATGCAATGCCTTTTTTCCTATAGGCAATTCAGTAAGCATCTATATTTTATTCTTGATCAATGAGTTCATCTTTTCTTGCATTGTTAACTCTCAATTAACAGAATCTTGGACCTCCAAGGCTTCCTTGAAACATTTTGGCTCACCAACATTAGTTAACAATATAAAATTCAATGAAAGATAATACCTCACTGTGGTCTGATCTTTCGGGTAGATCTTATAATCGATGGTGGTGTACTTGGTCCCGCTTGCAGTGATTCAGGTTCTATTTGCATAGCATTTTTCTGATATCCAGCACATTCTCATCTGATATCCCCTTAAGTTCAACTTGAGTTATATTTTTGTTTTCGTGCATTATCAGATTCTGCAAAATGTCTATCTTTATACATGATCTTTTCAACGAATACAATATTTCTTTATGTGATAATTTTTCTATTTTCATCATCCCAGAAATGATATCCAAATTCATCAGAACCATATCCAATAAAGAAGCACTTCCTAGACTTAGCATTAAGCTTATCTCTGCATGCAAAATCTATATGCACATAAGGAAGGCAACCAAATATTTTTATATGAGAGAGATCTACCTCCTTACCACTCTAGATTTATTGTGGTAATTTGTTCTCCAAAGGTACAAATGATCCGCGGTGTATTAGGTATGCTGCTTTATTTATTGCATCTACCCAAAATGACTTAGGTAGACCTGCATGGATTCTCATGCTCCTGACTCGTTCATCGAATGTTATGTTCATCCGCTCAGTCACACCATTCTGTTATGGTGTTCTTGGAATCATCATCTCCATTCGGATGCTATGTTCGCCATAGAACTCCTTAAACTCGTGATTGACATATTCACGATCATTATCAGATTGCAAACATTTGATTATGACACCAGTTTTCATTCTCAACCTGCATTTTCCATTTTTTGAAAGTAGAAAATACGTCAGATTTATTTTTCAAGAAATAAACTTATACCTTCTTGGAATAGTCATCGATGAATGTCACATAATATAGTGACCCGCCAAGAGATGAAATTGGAGATGNAAATACGTCAGATTTATTTTTCAAGAAATAAACTTATACCTTCTTGGAATAGTCATCGATGAATGTCACATAATATAGTGACCCGCCAAGAGATGAAATTGGAGATGGTCCCCAAACATCAGTGTGCACAAATTCCAACTTGTTACACTTCAGTGTCCTTGGCACTATGAAGAAACTGACCTTCTTTTGCTTTTCTAGCACACAGTCTTCACAAAGTTCAACATCAGTTGACTTCAAATCTGGTAGACGACCCATTTTATGTAGATTCATTTCTTTTCCGCTCATATGTGCAAGTCTACAATGCCACATATCAGTTGTATTGCTTGAATTATCAATTACTACAGAATTTTTGGTGTCTGTTGTCATATACAAGGTACCCAACTTATTGCCTCGTGCTACAACCATAGCTACTTTAGTGACTTTTCAAGAGTTACCCACAAACACTATGGTATAACCCTCAGAATCAAGTTGTCCCATAGAAATTAAATTTCTCTTCAAACCTGGTATATGTCGAACACCTTTTAGCTTCCAGATAATCCCGTTATTTGTTGAGATTTTCACATCAACCTTTCCTACAATATTTAAAGGTTTATCATCAGCAAGATAAACCTTTCTGAAATTTCCAGTAGTATAATCTTTCATACACTCCATTTGTGAGATACAATGAAATGAAGCTCCAGAGTTCAGAATCCATGATTCTGCTGGACTGTCAACACTCAGAATTAAAACGTCTGAGATTTCTTTTATTGCAACATTAGTTGACTCCTCATTATTTGACTTATTCTTTGGTGCTCTGCAATTTCTCTTCAGATGATTTTTTCTTTCCACAATTCAAACATGCCAATTTACCAAATTTTTCGCCATGCTTTGATTGACTTCGTCGTCTAGATTTTGATCTGCTTTGATTATGCCATCGTTGTTGTGTTCTTACTCTGCTCTCTGCACTCACCAAAATTTTCTCTAGATTCTCTTCTGTGAATATCCTCGCTAAGAATTAAATCTCGAATATTATCGAGTTTCAATTTGGTGGAACCGGAAGAATTGCTAATCGCCGTCACGGTGGCACTCCAACTTTCTGGTAAGGAGGACAATAAAATTAGGGCCTTGACTTTATCATCAAAAGTAATACTCACTTAACACAATTGTGTTATGATGATATTGAATTCGTTGATGTGATCCGCGATAGAAGCCCCTTCAAACATCTTCAGATTAAATAGTCTTCACATCAAGTAGACCTTATTGGTGCAGAAGGTTTTTCGTACATGTTTGATAACACCTTCATAAAACCTATCGTGGTTTTCTCATTCACGATGTTGAAGGCGATGTTACGAGCCAACATCAATCTAACAACACATAGGGCATGTCGATCAAACAGTGCTCAATCTGCGTCACTCATGGTTATTTGGCTTGTTTTCTAAAAGTGGTTGATGTCGTTTCTTCGGATACAAATAGTCTTCGATCTACATCTTCAAGAAGCTGAAATATTTACCATCGAACTTTTCAATCTTAACCTTGCCATCATTTGTGGCCATCACTCTCATTGTCCACTAACACTGTGGCTCTCATACCAGTTGTTGGGAAATAATAATGAAGAACAAGAAGAGAAAGATCAACAAACACACAAAAAAACACGCAAGAATTTACGTGGTTCGGAGATGGATCTCCTACGTCCACGACCGTCGTAGAGAGTTTCACTATGTTATGTTCATAACCACCAGAGTACATAACCGCTCCAAAAATAACATATATATGATGGAGCTAGGGCAACCACCCACATAATAGAGAAAATACATATATTCCCCTAAAAAAAATTCTCGGGGGCTCCGCCCGCAAACCTTGGGCCTTACGGGTAGGGGCGCTGCCCCCCCTACAAATCCCCCACCAACTCACTACGGAGTTGGATCCACGCCAATAGGGATTGGATAATCAATCTCCATCTGCTATCTCCAACATAAAACTTCTTCATTTTAACTGAAAAAGAAGTTGAATGTTATTGTGAATTCCATTCATTTAGGATTTTTAATTCATCTCCCGAGAAATGCAAACATTGAATCTTCACTTTCATAGAAGCATATGAACATTTCTTAATTGTATAGTTGTGAATGATTTTTTTTTATGAAGCTTTTGGAAAAATATGATTTCTTACGTCTCTTGAAAGACCATTTGAATTACTTTTATCCAAAATTTTGTGAAAAAGTTACTTCTACTACTTATGCTTTTAGTGAAAGCAATCTCATGATAACGAAGGCGATGTAGATGGATGTTAAATTGAAGTAGAAATTGGAATGGTTTTCTATGTCTGATCTAGAACACGAAAAGAAAAGCTCGGGACACCCTATCAAAACTCCTTTTCTATGAGGTAGACTGAATAGTTTGAAGCCACCTACATATTATTACTTCGTAATTGCCATCATTATACGATCCAAGAAGTTGTCATAATTGGATATGACATGCATGCGAAAGTTGTTAAATTTGGAGATGTCGTAAATTTAGCAACAATCAAATTTGAATATGCTATATTTGAACGTGATGACCAGAAAGAAATTATTGAGATAATTGTTGCTCAAGATAATTTATAACTGGTTAAATTACAAGATCGTGGGTAAAATAAATTCACCATGTAGTGAAAAATCATTTACAATGCAGATTGAAGAATTTGTATCAAGTCCAACTTCTCGATGTACTACAAATTAGACTACATGGAATAATTATTTAATTAGAAAAATCAAAATTAATTTAAACAAAATATTATGTTGAGAGTTGTGATAAGAATTAAGTTACTTATTTTAGGAAAAAAGAATTATTTACTAAGAGGCTAAGTTAAAGTTTACTCTTTGTCAAAATTTGTTCTCTAGGAATTTAAAAACACCATTGTTGTATCACTAGATAATCCATCGAATCAATAAAAATTCTAGCTTAATTGTTTGTGATGTGAGTGAACATCTGCCACGTTCTTTACGAACTTTCATTGTTAATTATGAGGTAAACTTGTAATTACATCAATTAATTTATAATATTGATTGCTTAATTTTTTGATAATCTTTAAGTTGATATTCCATTGTTTGATCTTTTTTAATCAAGTTCCTCTTTATTATCATATATGTTAGCTCTAAGTGTGTAGAGGTCGACAAAGAGAAGGCCAAAGCAATTTAAAAGAATGGCCTACACCAAAGTCAATGATTGAAGTACGAAGATTTCATGGATCGGATAGCTTCTACAGCGTATTCCAAATTTCAACACTCTAGCTGCCCCCCTTGACTAAAGTGACTAAAAGAAAAGAATTTTAAGATGGACTGAAGATCAAAAGAAGACCTTTAACACATTGAAGATAATCTAAGTTCGATTCATTTACTTGTTTTACCTAGTTTTACTAAAACAAATTAAAGTGAATGATGCTTTGCAAATTGGTATTGATGCAATTCTAATGTAGGAACGAAGACCGTTTGCTTATTTTAGTGAGAAACACAATGGAGTGGCCCTCAACTATCCCATATATGACAAAAAGCTTTTATGCACTGATGATAGCTTTGAAGACTTGGCAACACTATTTATGGTTCAAAGATTTTATTTTTCATTCGGACCATGAATCCCTAAAACACTTAAAAGGGATAAGATAAACTTAACCAGTGACATGACCACTACTTTGACTTCATTGAAATGTTCCTTTTGTGATTAAGTATAAACATTGTAAGGGAAACATTGTTATTGATGCATTGTTGTGATGGTATATTCTTATCTCATTACTTGATGCAAGATATTTAAGTTTTGAGTATTTGAAAGAAACTATATGAGGATGATCCTAATTTCTCTCTTTATTTAAAGCTTGTGAAATTGGTTTTGAAAATTTCTATAGATTTAAAGGGTATTTGTTTCACAAGAATAATCTTTGTATTCCACAATGTTCTACGCATGAATTTCTTGTTAAAGAAATTACATGAGGGAGAACTGATGGGACATTTGGAGTTCTGAAGACATTAAAAATTCTGAAAGAGCATTTCTTTTGGCCTCATATGAAACAAGATGTGCAACAAATTTGTGAAAAGTGCATAACATGCAAGAATCCCAAATCTAATATTTGGCCTCTATGGACTTTACACGCCCTTGCTCATTCCTAGTCGTCAATGTTTCCATGGACTTTGTTGTGGGCTTACCTAGGTCGAGGAGCGGCAAAGATCCAATTATTTTCGTCGTCGACCGATTTTGCAATATGGAACACTTTATTCCTAGTCGTAAAATTATTGATACTACTCATGTTGCAGATTTATTCGTTAAGGATGTTGTTTGCCTACATGGACTACCTAAAACTATTGTGAGTGCTATAGATGTAAAATTCATGACCTACTTTTGACATGTTTTTTGGGTAAGTTGGGTACAAGACTACTATATTCTACCATTTGTCACCCGCAAACTAATGTCAAACATAGTTAGTAAACTAACCTCAGGAAGTTTACATGTTGTGATAAAGAAAAAAAAATAAAGAATGCTTGTGTTTAATTAAGTACAATAGGACTTTGCATTCTTCTACTAAGTTTACTCCTTTTGAAGTTCTTTATGTTTTAATTCATTAAGTCATTTAGATTGGATCCCTTTGTTGGTGAAAGAAGTATCAAATCTAGATGGCAAAAAGAAGGTTAATTTGTTAAGAAGGTTCATGTAGATACTAGGAGCATATTCTTCACAGGAATGCACAAATTGTCGTTCATGTAAATAAAGGAAGAAAGAAGATTACTAGATACTTTCCTAGGAAAGCAAATAAAAGTTGCATCCATAAGGAGATGATCCCTTTTACATTTTGAAGAAAATTAATGATAACTCATATAAAGTGGATTTGCAAGGTAAGTATAAAGTGATTTCGACTTTCAATATCATTGTCTTCTTTTGATAATAGTACAAATTTGAGGACAAATACTTTGCAAGTGGAGGAGAATGATATGATCTCAGAAGTTGCTATAATTGGAGATGACATGAATTTGGACATTGTCAAATTTGAAGAGGACATAAATTTGGTGCCTACCAAATTTGAATTTACTATATTTGAACTTGCCATATTTAAATATGATGACAAGGAAGAGAGTTCATGCAATAATCAAAATGATGTTGTTAGACATTATGGAGAATAAGATGCTACAATTGGTCTGATCACGAGATTGGGTGCAAAATAAATTCAAGCTGCAGTGAAGAATCATCTATAATATGAGTTGAAAATTTTGGATCAAGTCCAAATTCTCAAAGTGATACAAATTAGGTTGCATGAAGAGTGCACATGATTTGGCCAAATAAATCATGGTCTTAGTTATTTAATTAAAAATCTAAAATTGATTTAAATACAATATTCTCTTAATAGTTATGCTAGGAATTGATTACTTCCTTTTAAAAAAAAGTTGTTTACTTGTAGACTAAGTTAGGATTTAATTTTTGTCAAAGTATGGTCTTTAAGAACCTAACAATACTATTGTATCATTATTTGGGATAATCCATTGAGTCAATTAAAATTTTGGCTTAATCGTTTGTGTTATGAGGGAACTCCTATGACTCATTCTTTGCGGATTTCCACTTTTAATTACTAGGTAAACTTGTGATTAAATTGGATAATTATATTATTGATTGTTTAATTCATTGGAAATTTTGATGTTGATATTCCGTTGTTTGATTTTATTTTTTATTCCGTTCCTCTTTATTATCATATATATTATTCCGATCACTAAGGCATTGTTCTTGACTATCATATCACCTCAGTTTCTCTAATTATTTATCATGCTTGTCATTCCAACTAACATAGTTATCACTTCTGACTACTAAGAAACTATAGTTGAACATTGAACTATAAAAGTAGTTAATTCACGCTCCCTCTCAAGTTGTGAATGGAAAATATCAACCAACCACAACTTGCGTTCCAAGTATTCATGTTGACACCAATTGGGAGCCTTCGTGAGCTAATATATAATTTGTTCTTTTGTTGGTACATATGTCAACTTGATCAACTTCTACAACTTAAAACCTTAACTTCTATGTGCTTTGTCTTCTCGTGAGCAATAGGATTCTCGAAATTGTTTATCTGACTTACTATCACTATATAGTACTGTTGAATTTGAATTTGTAGTCACATCTCAGTGAAGAGCTTATTTAAAAAAACTACTTCAACCACCACAATGTTTGATACTATGATTTAGCTGATAATCTAGACATTCTATTTTGTTTTTTTTTTACTTACATGACACCAAAGTCTATCTTACTTTGACATAAAAATCCAATACAGATCTCTTGGTGATGATACATGACACCTAGTTTGCATCACAACAAAATGGTTTAATTCTTTATTGTAGAGAACATAAAATAATTTTCAAAAGCCTTTTTAAGATGCTTAACCACTCATAAACCCGCTTCAATGTGAGTCTGCTTCAGCTAGTGCATGAATCGACTCAAATGCCTTATAAAAAATGTGATATCATGACTTGTTTGAGTGAGGTATACTAACTTGTTAGTTAACCTTTGAAATACCTCTAGTCGCTTCAACAAAGTATCATTCACTTCATTAACATTCATTACCAAGTTATGGATAAGTTGGCCTTGCACAGTGAGCTTCTTTTCAATTGATGACATAGATTGTTCACGCATCTCCCTCCACCTTGGCACTTCACTTTATTTTATATGTAATGACACAATTGGGCTTTGAATTTCGTTGTTTTATTCAAAACATTATTCTCCATATCTTGAGTGTACTCTTCTTTCATAGAAAGTTTTGCCATCAACATCCCATCATATGTGCTAGTAATTCTAGCGGAGCTGTCCAAATATCTTCTTCTTGAGATGATGAGGCAACTTGATGATGCTTTGTCCAGGTAGATTTATGTCAAGTTAAATATTTTGTATTGATGTGTCTTCATGTTGCAAGCTTGGGGATGCTTTATTCTTCTCAAATTGCTTTTCTCCATGGTGATGCGAACAATCTTGTAACAAAATGCTAGCAAGTTCACTAGTCGTATCAAGTAATAAAAAAATGAATATGTATCAAACTCATGAGGACTAATCTAATCCTATCTCCTAACCTTATCTATTGTCTAAGATGGTCAAAAGTTTTTTGAAATTAATTTCAAAACTGAAAATAAAAATAATATAATTGAAGAAACCAATGCCTTAAAATTTAGATGATATAAATAATAAAGGAGATTGGGTTAAAACCAAGTATCTTCATTGTTATCTCTTGAGTCAACAATAAAAACTTATCCAGATTCCAAAGTTTGCTCCTTGAGTATAAGACTCCAAACAAGATGAGTTAACTACCTTTTATCTTAAAACTAGATTGGAGAATTCCAACCCGAATAAACTCTAAACTATCATAAGATAAATATACTTTACGTTGTTGTTATTGTCACAAACTGAGCTAATAATTTACAAACTCTAAATTTCAACTAAATGGATAAGGTAAGACATGCATCAATGAAAACAAATACTCAAGTTGTCTTAGTTTCATCCATAATGGTTCGTGTCAATATGAAATAGCCGCATTGAAAACACCCACATAGTCTGTGTTAAGAGAAAAATGACTCGTATTGCTTTATGCCAAATAAAATAATAGAATAATAAAAAAATCAAAATCTTATGATAACCATATCAAACTAATTAGGGCTTAACATAAAGAATATTTTCATTAAAAAAACAAAAATCTTATGCATGTTCATAGAAGTCAGAAATAAATAATAAATTTAATATAAACAAGGTTCAACATATGTCACTCCTAACATAGAACTACTCTAAATTAGACATGAGAGAGGAAATAAGAAATAAATTTATACAAACTCTCCAAGGTCGTAGAAGATACTCAACAAATCAACTCTACAAAATGGAACACTTGACTCTTCAAAACTCCTCTTGATCTTTAATTCAGCCCACATACTTCTCTCCTCTTCTTGGCAAAAAATCGTAGATGAGATTCGATCCGTGAAACTTGAGAGACGCTAAAGTTTATCAACAATATTCTTTTGGGATCCTCATGCACATCTATTTATAGGGTAGAATCTGCCCATCTAATCTTGATGAATTGTCATCGATATTCAAATGGCCAAATAGTGAGAGAAAATGAGCCATTTTGAGTCCCAAAATGATCAGTTTTGTGAACGAAAAAAAGATATTTTGGTTGGAACATGACTAAACGTACTTTGTGCTCCAACATAAAGTTGTGAGAGGATGTGACCCATGTCAATTTGGAAGCAGCCTCTATTGAATCATTGACAAAGAACACGACACACGTTGATTTGAACGTCAATCATGTTAACGTGCTCATTTCTCTTCATGATTGATTTCTGCTCCATTTTTTATCCGATTATTTTTAGCCACTCTGACACTCCAATTTATACAAGATATTTATCGAGTATAGAATCAATTTGCTTCCTTTTGTTCTTACGAACATAATTGTTTCTCATGATACATTAACAGAGGAAACTTTGATAGTTTACGTCACAAATAAATAATAAAAAATGATGCATTTAATGATAAAAAATATGAAACATGCCTCAAATGACATGGATAAAATAGTATATTTTTTACCAGCATTAGACAACTTTAGTTATTGATTAGATTTCCCTTGCTTCTTCATCATTGATGGTGTAACATCTCCAAAAGTACACACAACCACATGGCAGAATGTTCTTCTAGAGACACTACGAACTTACATATTTGACTTAACTTTTAATTAATTGGATCAACATTATGAACATATTAATACGAAAGCCAAAATTTACAATAAGACATCATTGCAGAAGCCAATACTTAAAATATAGTTTCTAATAATGAGTCTAGTAAATAAAACATAGTTAAAAAAAAGGAAAAATGCCAATATTTCATAAACGAGAAAAATGTCAATTGTGAAAGGTTCGACAAACTCTATTACAAAGCAAACCTAACTCAAACTAGATTCAAAATATGTGCAAGTCATCTCATTACAAACATCCATCACATTTATTCAGAACCCTAGTTACTTGCAAAATTAGATGTAAGGGAGCAATGAAGTCCAATACTTAAAGTTCGCAAACATTAGGGTAAATATATTGATAAGAGAAATATGCCTAATCACAATGGAAATATTTCGTCTTGCTTTCACATGTTATCCCTTTTCCTATTTATTTTACATCTTTCTTTTCAATATCATTCATCAATATGTGGCATGAACGTCAGTTGCATCATGATAACACAATACTCGTTATATCATAAATTTGTTATGTTCAAGTCCAATCCAATCTTTTACTTCGAATAATGGGAGTACATCATTTCACTTTTCTATTTATCTTGTCCTAAATTGGCAATCATTATAATTAATAATGAGCCTTTTTCAATCATGAAGATCATTGATTTTAGTCCCGAAACCACTAAGATTATCTGGGCCTAATAAAAAAGCAATAGTTCCTAATGGAATTGGCAAATTGTCCCCCAACGAACATGTAGTCCCAAAAACAACTAACAATAATCCTATGTTTGGGGTCCATTAACAATAGGAGTAAATCCCTCAATTCACCAAAAACTAAACCATCCTCTTCATGCATTAATTGAAATACAATAATTAATAATTTTAACCCAAATCATCGATTAAGCATAAAGCTCATTTTTATATTATCATTGAGGACAATTAAATCCACGTAGTAGATCCTTACATCATAATTAAATAGATTGAGGTACAATAATATACTAATCAATATGACCTAATAATTTCTTTCTAACGAGGAAACACGACATGCATCAGAAATTGACACATTTAGTTTTGCATGTTTCTTCTATATGTACCTACATGGTCTATGTTTGATAGAACAAGAACGATGTTCATGGTGAAAATACCCACATCTTAACAAATCGGTTCCGGTTCATTTAAACATTCTAAGAGAAACATGATCCAATTGGAAGCAACATAATTTGCATTAGGGAATCATATACTTTTTCACAAATCTACTTTGACATCGATGTGACCTAGTTTTTTCCAAGTGATGCAATCCACATTTCATTGCGTTGATTTTGATTTATATTAGAATCGATCATGCAACATGGTCCATTTTAGGATTAGGGATAGAGTTCATGTTATGATGTTTTCAATCTGAGGAACACATCACGTGTTAGGAGCTACGTGGTCTATTTATTGACTATGCTCTGATATCATTTGGGGCGTAGACTTGTGAAACCGATTTGTGTTTAGGCCTCTAGGTGTTGTGGTGATTATAGTTATTGTCTGCATCCTGAAGGACTATTATGGGCATAAAATTAACTATTTTACAAAGAGAATATAGACTAGGCAGAGGCAGTAATATTGAAAATAAATTCCTCTACTTACCATCATAATATATGTAAAATATAAAGTTGATCCTTTTATTTTCATCCTTGATCATGGTCAAAATAACCTTTCTCATTTCTTACCCTAGAACATTCTCATTCGCTCCTCCTTGGCGCTAAACCTTCTTATTGTCTTTCTCTCTTTCTATTTGATCTTGCACCAATGTCTCTATCCTCTAAAGATGGGGAAGAAAAGGGGGCTTGAGATCCTTTGAATAAAGAAATAAAGTTTATCTAGATTGAGTTTGAGTCAGATAATAATTCATATGAATAATTTTGGATATGATTAAGACTTTTTAGGATTGCGTTTGTATGTGTTTAGAATTCTATATGGATAACTTTGCATGTGACCCTTCAATACTAATTTGGATAAGTTTAGCTCTATTCAATTGACTAGAAAACATTATGAAATAACAATTTGATTATGACTCATATATCTATCCCTTTCCTAATCATAAACTTATCTTATCTGTGTTCGCCCACCTATTATATTTTTTATTTGACTTCGAAGAGAAGGGTCAGACATTATAGATGGTGTTTTGTTGGCCAAGTTGTGTATATAAGATATTTCTTGAAAATTTTACACAATGGAATAAAGAATAAAAAATGCTTCTTCGCTTGAACAAAGCCATTTTATAAAGAACATGTTTCGTGTCGTTTGCAAAAAAATTTTCCTTAATCAAATAGCAACCGTCAATCTCCCGAGTAAACATAAAATAAATAAAACTAAAACAACAAAACAAACAGATCAGTATAAAAAATTATACTCGATAAGAATGCGAAAAACTTACTGTGAAAGATCCAATAACAAAACACTAGCAAGTGCACTTGTTGTATCAAATAATAAAGAGATGAATAGGCTATTGAACCTACAGTGACTTAATTATATACTATCTTCTAACTTGGGTTGTTATTTGAGATGAAAGGATTTGATTGAAGATGGATTTTAAAAAGTGAACGATAAAATATGAATTCAATGAGAAAAATCGTGCATTGATTTGAGAGAAACGAGTTAGGGTTAAGACTTCGTATCCCCATCGATATCATTTCAAATCAATTGATCTAAACTCTTATGTTAGAAAGGTTGCTTCCAATATAGTATTATAACTTGATGGCCTAACTCCTTAGTTTGGATAAGATTAAACAAGTTCAACCATAATCAATTCTAATCTATCCGAAAACAGGATGCTTTATCAATACAAACCTCCCTCAATGACACCTAAACTAAGAAAGTTAATGATCCACAAACCCTAATTTTTAACCTGAATAAAAGTAGGACCTTCACTTGTTTATGTCAACATGTTCATTGGATTTGACAAGATCCATGTTCAGGTAAAATGCTCACGTGAAAAGTCGATCAACACAACCCCATTCAAGAGGACATGGTCTACATGATCCCTAGTTTGGTTAAAAATTAAACAATCAAAATGGTATAAGAAAATAATTCAAAAAAAAATCACATTAATTAACAATAAAAAACTAGCTAAACATAATATGAGGATTCTTGCGATAGAAATACTGAAGACTATATAACATGTTCATAAGACATTCCTAGATGAAAATGATTCAAGGATAAATAACGTTCAACCAAATCTTCCCCTGACAAAATAAATACATCATGAAAAATGTGAGATAATATAGTAAAAAATTAATCGAAAAACCAAGCTCTCTATGGAGGATCCTCTATAGTGAATCTCACCAAAACAAACTTCTGACTCTTTCATATCTTCTTTTGATCTTCAATCTTGGTGAGAACTCTCTTCTTGTCAACACAACAACCCAAAATTTGATCCTTGAAATATGAGAGATGATTTCCTGGATACTTTATACGTGTCTATTCATAGGGTAAAGTCAGCCTCCAGGTCTTGTATCCATATGTCATAACATTGTTGCGCAAACAAGTTGCAAATATCATCCGAGGATGTACAAGTCACCATAGTTGTGAGAGAAAATGAATAGAGTCGAGTCTTAAAATGATTCATGTCAAATGGAACATGGCATGTGTGAGTTCCACAATTAGAGAAATATGGTATGCATTGGACGTTTCATGACCGACTTAAATTTAGCTTGGTTGAACTGAACACAAAGCACATTGATAAGGAAATTATTTGCACTACTTTGATGTTGGTTTCTAAGCTTCCAACGAACAAAACCCATGATGAACAAAAAAAATGACTCATGTTTGATTTCTTATTAAGACTAATTTTGGCCTTGTTATTGATCTGATCCATTTCAACAACTCCAAAATGTTGATTCTTGTGTCGAAGAGATAAATTGAGAAAACTTGGGTAGTTTACAACTCAAAAGAAATATAAATAGATGAACATTAAAATAGATACATGCAATGATTATAACTATAAAAAATGTCAATGACATTCATAAAACATGTATATTTTTATTCACATCAACTTAATCAATAACTTCTCTTTGGTTATATCCTTTGGCCACAAGTCTTGTTTTAAATATTTTGACTTCTCCATCTACCTTGAGCTTGACTATGTAAACCCATTTACAACTTACAATATTATATCTAGGTGGTGAACTAGCATTTTTCAAGCCTCCATTTGATTCAAAGGCCTCTCTCGCTCAAGTTGCGTAGCTTGTACCCAAGCTAGATCCTTTACTTTCTGTTCATATGTGTGAGGTTCCAGCACAATAGATCATATAAAAAATAACTTACGTAGTGTCTTATCTTTGCTTCATAAGAAATGTATTTCTTTGATGAATGACAAATTGATGTAGCAATTGAACCATTCCTTCTTCTTAGTGTGTCATAGTCTATTCTTTCTTGTTGTTGTGTCATTGTCCTTTAGGCAAAAGGTTTCATAAATATTTTTCTACAAATAGGAACCATGGGTAGGAGATTATTTGATTCTTAAGTAAGATGTACATTTAGGTTATGGTTCAAATACAATAGCATTATCATATGAAGATTGTACTTTTATATTTTGAAACTATATTATGTTGGTTTATGTTATTCTTTTCTAACACAATTATTGGATTTGGTGGCAAATAATCATAAACTAGAGTTTAATTCTTCTCAAACAACTATATTTGTAAAAGCCTCACACTTGTTTGATCCAAACTTGCCTAGCACCTCTAACTGTGTAAATAAGGGCAAAAATGCTATGCATGATGAACCCGTAAGTGTTGACAAAAATATCAAACTATTATCAAAAGGAAATGGAAATGTTGAATCTAAAAATGAGATAACCAAGCCAAGGCAAAAGAACCATGCATTTATGTATCAAAGAAAAACTAAACATGCCTACATGCATGCTGTTAGAAATGGATATGTACATTCTTACTCTTATATGACTCATGTTAATGCAACCATGAATTGTATCCAAACAGGAAACCTGCAAACTCACAAAAATACATATGATACGAGAATGGAAAATAGAAATAGCTATTCTCAACTAAACTATAGAAAAATGCATGCTAGGAATGTTATATGCTACTGTTGTAACAAATTAGGACACTATAGTTTTAACTGCAAAACTGAGAAGCATACATTTCCAAAGATTAGATAAATCTGGGTTCCTAAAGGAACTCTTAGCACTAACACCTCTGGACCCAAAGCACCTTGGGTACCAAATACAAAATCGTGTGTTGTCCTTGCAGGGTACCAGCTGAGGTCAACAAGGTGATATGTTGTCAAAAATTGCTCAAGACATATGATTAGAGATAAAGGGAACATCTTGAGCAGAATAAGGACACTAGGTGGCAAAGCAAGTCGTGGGGGATAATGACCAAGAGAAAGTTCTTGGTAAAGGTAACCTTGAGAACCTGCAATGTAGTTATAAGAAACGTAAGACTGATAGAAAACTGAAAACATAAGTTATTGAATTTCAGCCAACTATATGACAAAAGCTACATTGTTAAATTTAACTAAAACAAATGCTCAACATGTAACAACACTAAAAGTTTTGAATTTGGGATTTAGGCATAAAAAATGTGTATGTGTTCTAATTTGATGATTTGCCTAATTCACAGGTGCCTAAATGATATGTATGACAAATCTGAAATATGACGTAGAAAACTGGATCACTTGAACCATAGAGACATGCATAGCATAGTGAAACCTTGGTATGATTATGGTTCCTGCAAATAAAATTCAAGTTGAGCTGAATCTGGAAATATCCAAGATCTGAAATGATCATGGAAATGATTATGAAAACTTAGGGTGTGAAGATTTCTGTGAGAATTGGAATTCTCTATCTAACTCTCAACAACAAGAACTCCATAGGAAAGTGGAGTAACTGAGAGGAAGATTAGATCTAAATTAAAATAACTAGGACCCTGCTTAGTTAGAACAAGCTGGCCAAATATTCGTGAGCAGAAACTGTCAACATTCCTGATATGTTTGAAAACAAAGTGTTGATTAAGTCCCTGTAGAAGAAATATTGTTTGGAGTGATGTATGGTAAAAGACCAAACATCTTATAGTATAAAGCTACTGAGTGAAACAGGGTTGGCCTAAGAATTAGAAACAAATTAAGGAAAAAAATCTGATAAAAAGAGTAATGAGACATCTCTTCTAGGATACTCAAACAAATCTCAGTGATCAACCGAGGGGGATTAAGCTCATAAAAGAAGATCATTAGAATGATCAGAACCTAAATGAGCTAAAAGAAGAAAGACTTTCAATTTAGGAAATTAGATCAATGAGAAAACCAAAATGGATGAGAAGTTCAAGTACCTAGATCATATACTTTAGACTCTTAAGCAAGATGCGAGAGCTTTGCTTATTACTCCCTAAAAGGAGTGTTTAAAAAGGAGTGAGTAAAATTCTTCTATTAAGAACACCTAAGGAATGTTACTTTAGCCATGCATACTCATGTGGATGACAATATCTTGAATCCACAAACTTTCCAAGTATGTAAAGAATCTAAAACTCTTATGCATGCAAGGAAACGAGATGATAAGGAAGAAAAGAGTACATATTAGAAATTATGCAGAGACAATGATCCATACATGCTTGCTTCTAGATCAGACATTATAAGAAAAACCTCATGACTCTCACTTGAATAAAAGACCCCCGAGAGGAGATAGGTTCAGCGGTTTAAGAGAGATTTGGAAAGATGGACTTAGGATTTCATAAAAACAACTTGACTTATTGGTG
>LTAE01010027.1:0-14410 GCA_001647135.1 Pontederia paniculata
TTACTTCTTTGGTCGACCGTTTATGCTCTACTGCTCCTCATCACATGTTCTCTCCCTCTGATGATGGTCGACCGCTTCATATACTTAGGACGCCCACTGCACACATATGATTCTTCATATATAAATTACATGTGCATTGGTCGTCCATTCCTTCAGCTCAGGTCGACCGCTACTCTGAACTTGAATGTATCCTGTTACAGAAATCAGCTCAACAAGTTCATCAATACAGGCAAGGTTCACTTACAAATTTATGATCATTCAAAATATTCTCGGGATCCTAGATTCAACATTAGAGTCGATCAAAATGCGCTACGGCTCAAAAAGATGTCGATCTCTATCCACGTCGCTACAGTTGAATCAAATTGCGCAATAGACGAGTCAACTTGGCTGCAACCCGAAGAAGTGCACTAAGGGCACACTAGATATCACTACGGGTGCATATCGCTACGACTCACTACTATAGATGCTCTTGAATTGCATGTGTTCACAATGTTTGAATATGGTTGACCCGTAGTCATATTGATCTGGCTGCG
Source organism: Pontederia paniculata (assembly GCA_001647135.1). Lineage (NCBI taxonomy): Eukaryota > Viridiplantae > Streptophyta > Magnoliopsida > Commelinales > Pontederiaceae > Pontederia > Pontederia paniculata. Next base: position 534 of record LTAE01010027.1, read on the forward strand.
TTTAAACATTAATAAGTCACTCTGATGGCTCTTTCGTTTATCCAAATTCTAAAAATAAACAACAAATGATGTAGAATTTAAATATCTTCTAAAAATGAATTAGAATGGAGCTGCCATGAATGAAGGACTTATATAATCAAAATATATAATTTTTTGCTGCTTATCATTTATATAATACTGATACATTATGTTAGGATTTTCTTTTTATAATTTCACATAATAGTTTAACTAATACACCCAAATACCTAACTGAAAATATGGAAAAAAAATATGCACAACTGCACCTACAAGTGCGTCTTCATAACGTAAACCCACATTACACTTCTTAGAATATCCATCATAACTTAAATAACAATATTTAATAATATAATTTATAATTTTTTACTGACTCTACAGAATTTTGGAAATTTTTCAAAAAAAGCGTCTCCAAATGTCCAATTGAGTTTTTTTTCATGGTTTCTCAAACACATTTTTGAAAAATGCCGGGTTATAAAAAACCATATAAATTTTTACAAAGCACCCAGTCTAACTGTAGATAAATAACTGAGATAATAACTGCAAGAGCATCCGATCACTTATTTTGTAATTCAAATGGTTTTCTCACACAATTAGTACTGATTCTTTCCATTAAAAAAATTTGGACGCCTTCTCTAAATTTGTACTTGCATCCACCATCCGGCGTTTGCCATCATCCGTTGAGACGATTTGAACCATCATCAAACCTTCTCATCATTATCTGTTGTTTATCCTGAATAATTCATACAAATTTACTATTAGAACAATAGAAATCCTGAAAAGCATGTTTAAGGTGAACATAAGCACCTTGCAAGTATGAGAAAAATTGTTAAATTACCATGAGTCACTTTCCTTTAACTATAATTATATTTCCACTTCAATCCTAAAATTTTAAAAGTAAATTATCTCCCTTAAACTGCCAAAGTTTCATCTAAATTTTCTTTTTCCAATTTATCCAATTATAATTGTTTTCTTTTATTAACATTTAAAAAGAAATAAAACGATCTAGAAATATAATTAGTAGTTCAAAAAGTAAACAGAAATAAAAGAAATGCATTTTTTAAATTTTTTATTTTTTTTATTATTCTTGTATAAACATATTTAAATAATTTGAAAACTAATTCTTTAGATTAGGACATAAAAAGACCAGCGAGGTAAACAGAAAATAATCCTAAATAAATACCATGGACATACAATGGATGATTCAACAAAAAAAAATACCTTTTATGTACATTTTGCAGAATATGTAGACCTTCGTATAACTGAAGTTAAAACAAGTCCTTTTTAGATAGCGACCTCCACTATTCCAGGAAGTTTTGGAAAAAAACGAATGCTCTGAAAAAAAAAGAGGGATGCAAATAAGAGACAGTGAGCTACAATTTAGATGAAAAAAACAAACAGTTGTGAAGCAGTCATATCCGCACCTTGAGAGCAAATTTGATGTCTGAACCGTCAATTTTTAACGTTATTCTTTTCATTTTAATTTCCTTAGCATTTTCAAGAACGAGAAGTCCCTGGACAGATTTATGGTTATGCTCAACAAAAGAACAAAACATCAAACAAATATGTCTTTATACCTGGTCAGATAAAACTCTGCACATATCTGCAAATTCAGTAGTTCCTACTGGAGGGATTTGAGAGGATCTGCACATCTCCAAATATGATTTACTAAGCTGTACCAAGTTTGTGTATGTTAGAACGTCGATATAGCATTTGTTATATCTACTACTACTAGCCTCTCCAATTGTTGAACGTCGATACATGCCAACACAGTGTATCTATTGAACTTGCCTCTCCAATTGTTGTAGCCTTCTTACATTGACGAAAGAGCTTAATTAAAGAGCACAAAACTATCTGCATGCACAAGGCGAGTTGCATAAGATCAGCTAAGACAGCCATTTGCGTCTTTTGAAATAACTTTTAAGAAGTCCTGATTAAGTGGTGAGTAAAGTTTATCATATGATGGAAATAATTAACCCAGATATTGATTTTTGGCACAAATGTGCAGAAGAGTTAAGAATTAGTCCACTGACACCGATATAAACAGCAGTTTGAATTAGAAGGAGAGCCTCTTAATTATTTGACAATTGTATAGGCATCATGAGATCCTCAAATGTCCAAATTGAATCCAATATTTATGTAATTGCTTTCTCAAAAAAAAAGTTCATGTAATTAGACATTTCTACTCCAACAATTCACCCTCCTTATTTCAACATAACAAGTTAGGAAACATAATATATTATGACTTTCATAGGAATTAATATGTCCTGGCCAGAATGCGTAGGCTTAACTCGATCGTGTCCAAAATTTACCTGTTGCTGCTGTGGAAGAGATTGTATGATATTGATTATTGGTGACTTGAATGCTTTCAATAGAGCAACATCCATATGGTCAAGTGTTACCTGAAATATGATATAAATGATAAGTAGCAAAACAATCCAGATATGGGCGCTGCAATTTACTAAAGTCAAGCATCATCCTTACACTTGAAAATAAACCAACTCCAAAGACTAGAAGATTGTTTTAAAAATTATGGCTAGTCTCAAAATTTATACTCTTAAGGGAGTGGATGAGATCTAAATTAAAAGTCACAATTAATAGACACTCAATGTCCTTATAAATTAAAAAATTAAGTAGAACCAAAAAATATAAAATTCTCTTTTAGATAAACAAATTAATTGTAAATAATAATAATAATATTAGTTTGATACATAAAAAAATATTTTCTAAAAATATTAATAAATAATATAATATATAAAATATTTTAAAATTATATTATTAAATTAGTATAAAATTAAAATAAATGTTAATAAATTAACTAGAAAATTGAGTTAATAATTAAAATAAATGTTAATAATCTTAATAAACATTAATAATTTAATTAGAAGGTATTGAGTTAATAATTTAAAATAAATGTTAATAATCTTAATAAACATTAATAATCTTAATAAACGTTAATAATCTTAATAAACGTTAAAAATCTTAATAAATATTAATAATTTTATACATTAATAATAAATGTTAAAAATATTAATAAATGTCTAAAAGTTAAAAATATTAGTAAACGTTAAAATAAATGTCAAAAATATAATTTTAAAAATAATTTTAAAATTATATTATTGAATTAGTATAAAATTAAAACTAACATTTAAAAAATGATAATTTAAATTAAAAAAAAGATAATATTAAAACAAAAAAGTTGAATTATAATATTAAGTTAATATAAAATTAAGATTTAATTTAAGATTAAATGTTAATAATTTAAATGAAAAATTAAAGTTAAAATAAATTAAAAAGGAAATGAAACGTGAGGGTAGAAAGAATAAAAGAAAAAAATTGTCACATCAACCACAAAAAAAAATGCAAAAAAAAAGAAGAAAAAGGTGAGCTCTTGGTGGAACCGCCATGGTGCAAGCAAGAACCTGGAGCACTAGAATTGAGGTCACACGACCCCAAATTCTAGGATTCTGGTTCCACCTTTGATTCCGCCAAACGGTTCACGTTTGGCAGAACCCGTTGGAACCAGGCCTTGGTTCTGGGCTTGGTTTGAGTTCCAAATGCATAGTAAATCATATTGAACCATTGAACCTTATTAAGCAACATCTAGCTTGACAAATCAGTGGAAGTATTGACACAGATTAATGATATCGTTTTGGTACTATAAATATTACCGAACTATCGAGTAGCATAATTACTGTTATAAAATGTTATTATGATTATTTTCTTATATTTTTATATTGCTCTAACATGAAGTTCATTTTTATTGTTATGATATTGTTTATCACACATCTGAGCTTCATAGCTCACGTGAGAATTGTCTTCTCTGCATTTTGGTTCCTGTAGGTGATGGTGTGATGGTGTGCGGCGATGATTGCTCATGGCGACTAGCATGTACATGGACTTATGGACCTTTATGTTAGATGCTTTATTTTGAGTTCGAGCTTGTTCGTAATAAGAATGGTTATGTTCCATTAAAAAGATTATGTGACATGTTGAACTCTTATACTTCTGCAGATATTTTGTATTGCCGTTAGGCCTTTAGATTTTTATATTTTAATTTCATTTAGATCTTTTCTCCCTTCATTGTCATTTTTTTATATTGTCGTGTTGAGGTGTCCATTTATTTGATTAATATTGTCAAAGTTTTAGCCAAATCAATGTATTGAGTAACCCCTCCAAGAGTTATCTTTGTCACGTGGTGAGAGTTATTTTTTAGGGCGTTACACTAATGATATTTGATTCTAATATTAGGACTCTTTTGACATCTCATAGTGTTGTATTAGAGAAGTCCATGTGCAAAACGTCGAGCATACCGTCCATCGTAAAGTAAAGTAAGAATGCTCATGCCTTGTATAATGGATATTATCTTTGTCACGTGGCGAGAGTTGTTTTTTAGGGCGTTACACTAATGATATTTGATTCTAATATTAGGACTCTTTTGACATCTCATAGTGTTGTATTAGAGAAGTTCATGTGCAAAACGTCGAGCAATCACCACACCGTCCATCGTAAAGTACAAGTAAGAACGCTCATGCCTTGTATAATGGATATTAATATTGATTTAGTATATACATATATGATTGATTCCTAAGGAGGTTATTAAGGATGGTACAAAATCAACCTAATATTTGCCTTCTCTCTCACGTCCTCCATTTCCCTCATGACCATCCATCTTTTACGCCTCTTCTGAGCTAACTACAACAACAATAGGAGGATAATAAACATGTATATTGACAATAGGGTGACATAAGATAAAGGATACTTGAGTAGGTGAGAAGATGAAGAACATAGGGATGTGAAGATTTAATCTTCACTTCAAATAGTTCATCAGAAGTGATGGAAAACAATGGATTAAACCTCTTAGTAAGTTAAGTATTACTTGAATTTTCTGGATAGATATGAAATGTACTAATTTCTAACGTATTGATAAGATTGAATTATATAATGAGGTTTATTTGTTTTAATTAATTTTAGAGTTATGTCCAAATTTCATCAAAGGCATATATTCATGGCTCCATATGTAGTTGATCTCAATCATATTGAACCTATTATACTCAGTGTTGTTATTATGATGAAAATCCATATTTTAGCGGATCTAAGCATTGAAAATGTTTCTTTGTTATAGCAATGCATACATAGAAATTCTGAGCTAACCATAGTTGTTTTTATTAAATTATCACACTGTTATGCTTTGAGAATAACTTATGTGGCTTAACTAGGTAAGGATGGATTCTAATTAGGTAAATAGTCCCTATTTCAACTATATTTTTGGGGTAGATTATATTTATTTAAAAAGTTATAAAATGTACATGAACATGAAACTCTAGGTGTTTAGTTTTGGTAGAACCCAAATTTTGAAAAAAAGGATATGGATGAATAAATGATTGAAAATCGAATCATTATTAGGTTAACATGAAAAATAAACTTTACATACTTATTTCTTTTTGTAGAGGCATACTATATGTTTCACTTGTCCATATTAGATGTAGAATATACGTATTGAAAGATATTTAAGTTTGGATTTTGTAGAATTAGAAATAACTTTAATTTGAGTTGTGTAGAAAAGTTGCGACTAGAGACCTATTCTCATGTTGTTAGAAATGAATTTGAGATAGATATGAAAAAAATAGCACGGATTGATTTAGAACATAAAATTCATGAAATAATTAGATAAAGATAAGATATTTCAAAAGAAGCTCGAATCACTTAGTTAGATGTTAAAAAAGATATATCTTTCTTCCTTCAGCTGCCATGATACTAGAATGGATCAAAATTGAGATTTTCTAAGGACAAATTTGGTAAAAAGATAAATTTTGAAAAAAATTATCAGTAAACAATCTGAAAATCTAATATCTTTTTTTTGAAATCAATGAAATTTGATGTCTCTGTATAAAGGTATAATCTGTGGAAGGATTGTAAAAAAAGATGTTCAACCCCCTTCCACATCACATTTCAAGGATGATTTTTTTCAAGGAGAGTTTGATGTAGCACCAAATATTGTTAGTTAAAAAAAATATTAGTTAGGATTATTTTATTTATTTGTTAGTTATTTTAAATCTTTTTGTTATGATCAAAATCTATCTATAAATTTTTATGTTGAAAAAATTGCTTTATGATTTAATGTCATATTTGTATTATTTTGATGATGAAAATCTTATGAAAATATTAGAAAAGATATATGTGCATGTTAGAATGAGACAAATGTGTGAAAATTGTAAAGTTGAATTATATGCACTAAAGTTTAATTTAATTTTTGTCTAACTTTCCTTTAGATCTAGGTTGAGACATGAATATATTAATTTTAGTTAATTTTGTTATCTTTCTATATATTAGAGAATCGTCTCATTTTGATATTTATACAAAAAGTTATATGCAAGATAGTGAAGGTTCGCTAAGTTTAAAGTAAAATTATATGTAGTGAAATTTATATTAATATTTGACATTTTTCCCATCTGATTTAGATTTGACAATGAATATATGAAATATAGATAATTTTCTTAGCTTTTCAAAGAATCAAGAATCACATTAGTTGGATATCGGTGCAGAGAGTTGTGACTAAAGTAGTATAGATCTATATATCAAGCTAATTGGGAGAATTGATCGACCGATGTTCTGAACCAATCGACTGGTATGATACTCCAACAGAAATGATAATAGACTGGTCGACTGGTCCATATCAGTGACAATTATGAGAGGAACAATCGACTGATAATCAAAATGGTCAATTAGTCTGCACAGTCATGACTATTTTCCATTAGAACGATCGACCAAGATGAAAGTGATCGACTGGTGGATCACAAAAAAAACTCCAATTGTTATTTTTTGAGTAAAATCCATTGGAAAAGGTTAGCTACGGTTATATTGAAAAAAAGAGACTATAAAATAAGTTCCAAAGGTGCAAAATGAAATATGTTTCAAGGATAATACAAGCATTAAAGGAAGATCAAATTTTGAAGTAGTTGAGGTAAAATTGTTAAATCTTCTTTTTTTTTCTTTTTTATTCTTGAGTGTGAAATTATACATAAGAGATTGTAAGAAAGTATATTGATTATATCATTGTGAGAGACTTAACACCATTATAAAAAGTTCATATATAGCCTCTTGAGCGAAGAAAAAAATGAGATTGTAAGCTTTCTTAGATAAGAGATTTCGCTTACCTCTTGAAATGAAGAAACACCAAGTTTGGTTTAAAAAGATTTCTTTCCCTAAGTATAAAAAGAAATGCTAGTGAATCTCCGACAATCTTAAGATCGAGAAGTAGGAGCGGAGACGTATGCCAAGTTGAAGACGAACCTAGTCAACAACTCATATGTCTTGAGTTTATATTTCTCTTGTATTTGTTTTACTTATTATCTTACATTCTCACTTATATCACTATTGCGCTTGTTTTTTTATCAAGAATTTTTTAATTTGACCTTTGTCTTTGTTTCAAAATATCGATTTATTTTTTTTTACTACACCAATTCACCCTCTCCTCGCTCTCTCTTGGTGTACAAGTGATCCTACACTCTATATAAGGGTTCTTTTTATATGAATAAAATTAAACTTTGAATATTTTTTCAGTTGAACTTTGTATTCTTTTTTCATATAGATTCATGATGTTTTTGGTGAATTCGAGAGTGATGAATTTCAGAGTAATTATTCTTTTATTGAATTAAAATACATCGTTGATACTAGATTTCAGAATTATTTATTTGTCATTCGCCTCACCCCATGTTGTCTATCTATGTCCATCCTCCACAATCCTGCTATGTCAACGCGAGTTGCACTTGAGATGTGCTTAAGCGAGAAGCTACTTACCACTCTATTAAACTCTTGTTAGTAGAGTCGAAATTCCTTTCGTAAAGGGAAAATGTCCTAGAGTGTGAAAACTTCCGTGGTGCATCATACATGAAACTCAAGTTATTGTATAAATATAAACTATGGGTTTTCTCTTTTTTAATTCTTATGTGGACTGTGACCACCAGTTTTAGTTGGTCGGCAGTAGGAACAAAACCATCTATCAGGTTTGAACAACCTTTATTCTTCTTTTTTATTTCCTTTTGCTGAGGATAACTGGATATTAAGGTGGACATTTGTTGATAACTAAATAAAGTGAAGTATAAAAAATTCTGCTTCATCTGCTTTTAAGAGAAAAACGTGACAGATTCTGTCGCTTGCCATTGTCATTAACTGTTTCTTTCGTGAGACTCAATTACTTGCTCAGTTAAGGTCATATGTAACTTACGGTGTTGAATAATTAGTGGAATTGCTGTTGCAACATTAAATTGTAATTATAATGCTCAGCAACATTTCCAGCTACCAATTATTTTCTTCAGTCGACAGATTAATATCCAATACATAACTGTAGAACGAATCGACGTGAAGGAATTCAAAACCACCTGCCATTGTTATATCAGTTAATGCTCTGAATTATGACCAAGACACAGCGAAAAAAGGAAATTATTGCAGTAAAAGAAGGCAACTAATAAAGAGGAATAGTGGGAGGAGTGTGATGGCAAGGCAACGGACTCAACGTGTTCTACAGCAACAAGAACAGCAAAAGACTCTTCACGTTTTCGCCTTGATACGAAAGGGGAGGAGAGAGAAAGAGGTCATACAAATCATGAAGCACACACTTGGAGACAAAGTTTCCAATCAGATAAAAGAACACAAGTCTGCAAAAAGGAGAGAGAGAGAAAACAATTAGAGCGCCCTAACGGTCTTTGTCCCGTGCCCCAAAATTTAGGCGCGGGTAGTACTAACAGCAGCAGCATGTTATGTTAATTAACTGGCACAAACTACCTGCTTACACATGTTCGATAATTGCAGAAAGAAAACTAATCAGAAGAGAAAGACTTGACTGAGTTGTTGTACATGCATGCTAACGCAGACAGGTGCTTAATGCATGCATGCATGCAGTCTAATGTTTCAGAAGTAATTAGGATCATGATGACTCCACAAGTAGTTGTTGCTGTTGCTGCTCTGGCAAGAAGGAAATTGTAATGCTAGCATCTCGATCAGATCCACGTCCCTTCTGCTTTCAACAGCTGCGTTCGGCTCGGTTTTTATCGACGTGACGTCGAGTACGCCATTAATGGAGGAGGATGGAGCTCCTTGAAGGAGATAAGATAGGTAGCTGTCTGTGTGAACGTGGCCGCTGCCACTGCTGTTGCTGCTAATGCAGCTGCTGTTGAAGCTGTCATCGCCAATGTTATTGCTGCTGCTTACATTGTTCGATAAGTACTTTTGATCAGGAGGCAGAACGCTGCAATGGATCAGCATGCTGTAGTCATCAGTGTGCAACAGCGAGTCGGATAAACCCAGTGGACATGGTTCTTGGATATCCCCGGCGCCGCGACCTGATTGCTCCACAGGCGTAGCTACATTGTTCATGAAGTTTTCCGATTCGTAGGCGTCGTGGAACAGCAAAAAGGAGTCTTGTGGATCCGAAATGTCGACGCTGATCAGGTGGTGGCCGTCTGGGGCTGCTGATGTGGCCTTAGATGGCGACATGTCGAGCAGTTGGGTCTTGCTCCTGATGTAATCCTGCAGAATGGAGGGTTGAGCTCTTCCTCCCTTGGAGGCTTTCTTCTTACTCTTCCTCTTCGCGTTCTGCCTTCTCTTAGTGGCGTTCCAGTGGTTCTTGATCGAGTTCTCCGATCTTCCTGGGATGTGCTTCGCGATTTCTGCCCACCTGTTTCCAAACTTCTTGTGCGCTTCAACCAATTGTCTTTCCTCCTCCTCAGTCCATGTATCCTTCTGTTAAAAATGCGAAAAAGATGACATTAGGAAAGAACAGATGATGGAAAAAGGATCAACTATGTATGTAAAGATGCAAGTTACAGTACCATGAACAAAAACAAACAAAATGTGTTATTTACATGCAAAAAAAAACTGCACCAAAACTTGTAGCATTCATAACTAGATAGTAACAAAAAGTGTTGTGGGAAACCTTGATGTCTGGACGTAGATGGTTGTGCCATCTTTCTCTGCACTGCTTTCCAATCCTCCCGACCAAATTCTTGGCAATCTGAGACCACTTCCTGACGCCGTGTTGATTCACCAAGCGGATCAGCAAACTGCATGCAAGCATGATATTAATAAGCAGCAATAATGAATTATATCTTCTACAAATGGAGATCTGCAATGGTAAATCAGAAACTTTCTGCTATATATTTCGCTAGATTCGCAAAAAAATTATTACATGATAATATATTTACCAGTCCTCCTCGGCTGTCCATTGTCCTTTCACGATACCTCTCCCTGCAGCAGCACCAGCTGCTGCTGCATCAGACATGGCCGAGGAATCAGATAAACTGCTCTGCACTTCCTTAACGAACACTGGTCTGTTATAAGTATCCATTCTACCCGGATTCTTAAAGGCGCCACCAGCAACAAAGTTGCGGAAAAAGATGCTGGACTCATTCATCAGGATCTGAGGGACACGCATTGTGACACTACGTACCAAATTATCCAGCTTTAGTTAGAGAACCTTTTCTGACAGTGTGGCCGGAACCTTGAAAAGAGCTGGTATTGGTGGAGGCTCTCTCCGGTGCCGGCTTCCACTTCGACGGCAAAGTGACTGTTTAATTCTGACCAGGTGGATGTGGAGATATATCTAAGCAAAGTGGTGCAAAGGGAAGGAATGGGGAGGATGGCGAATGAATGAATAGGAATGTACAGTTAAGTAGCGGTAGCAGCAGAAGCATGCCACCTTTACTGCAATGATGATTAATTTGTGACCGTCCATCTCGGGCTCGTCCGACGGTTGAGAAGTCTCTGTTCCTGTAACGCCTCAGCTCCCATGCTCCTCCAACGGGTCGTCTCTTTGCATTCCCATACTGCCCTTGATTGCAATCTCTCTCTCTCTCTCTCTCTCTCTCTCTCTCTCTCTCTCTCTCTCTAAGTACAATATGCATAAACGATCACGAGTTTATTTTAAAACATTATACTCCAAGGAAAAGACCAAAAATATTGAAAAGAGGTTGAGAAAAGCATCAATGTTCCTGCATTTCAAGTTTGAAATCTATGTAATATTTGAAAGACGATTTATTATTATTAATAATAGCCTGGTCGGGCACAATTAATTACTCAAGCTCTACGTTTTCAATGCATTTATATTCCAATGATTAAGCCTCAACTTGCAATTCATAGTTAATAGCCCATCTATCAATCAGTAAAAAGAAATTCAACCCCAAAAAAATGTCTTACAAATTGTTCGAAAAATATTTTTTTTCTTCAATTATTCTTTTCTATTTCATTTGTACATGATCCATTAGGGGGTATGTTTAGATGGATAAAGGGGAGGAAAGAAAAGAGAAAAAAAAAGTTAATGGGAGGGAGAGAAAACATTCTTTTAGTTAGTTAAGAAAGATTTCTTTTAAAAGTTAATTATTATCCCTCCTCTTAATTGTCCTTATATTCGCTCAATTCAAATACATCCTTATAATATGCAGAGATTGTTATACTCTTTATCTCCTATTATGCACTTTAAAATAAGAGAAAATTGCAATTTTATTGGATGTAAACACCTAAAACTAATAACGATTTTAGTTTTAAAAAAGTATAATTTACAGTAGCAGTTTCGCTCATGAATATATATATATATATATATATATATATTTACACAGATTTATACAGAAATAAATTTATCGATGAGCAAATTAGAAAAGTCAATTTAAATATTGAGATTCTGCAAAATAAGAAAAACAAAAGTAACTGATTTCTTCTATAACTAGTAAACCTAGGCCTAGTTATGAACCCAAAATTGATTAAATGGGCTAAGTACATGGATCATTGTTGAGGCCCTCACCATTATACGGACGGGACACTAAATGGGCCTTCTACAGTTGCCTTGTTTGACAGTGGACTTTCCTTCCTGTCATTTCGTTCTCCAGAAATTGCTTAATAATAATAATAGTAGATGCTAAGAATGTAGAAGAAGAAACAAGAATGGAGTTAAGTTTCTTTGGGTATCAATCATTGTCAAATCTTTTTTTTCGAGGCAATCGATGTTGATAGAAAAGAACTTGCTCGTTGCGATCAATCTCTTAACTAATTAATTAATTTGAGAGGAGGAGGAGGAGATCGTATTCTTTCTTCGTGTGACTTACTTCTTTGACTTGCATTTAGAATGTGGAACAAGAAAAACGCAGTCCATGGCTGACCTCCATATACAGAGCACTACTTTTTTTGTCTTTCTCCCTTGGTATATATATTGCATTGCTATATAATCATCAACTTTATGTGAACGTATATATATAGTACTAGATATGATATGCAGTACTAATCATTAAAAAAATATGATGCAGTGCGAATTTAAAGGTATCCTTACTAAATCAATATTTAGCGAAGGATTTTTACTCACCAAAAAAAACCTTGGAAGCAAACTGTAACGCCCCCAAAATCGGTCCATGGGGACTTTTCGATGATGCTACAAGGACATTATGCATATCATATTGGCTCACTAAAAAACAAAACTAGCAAGCACGTGATCATAAAAATGAAAAGATAAAGGATAATAATATCGCTGCGGAAAATATAACAAAATATCATAAAGCTAAAACATATATCATGGCAATGAAAACATATATAAATCCATAAAATATCTTGCCATCTATGGGCATAAATCTATGGCCAAGCATAAGGCCTATAACATGAGTCTTAGGCTCATTCGACTCGAGACATAACATAATAATAAAGTTTATTAGACATGACACTAATGACTTAAAGACCTATAAGACCTAGACATGATCATGTGCAAATTAAAGCCGCCATGAACACAACACCACCAATCACTTCATACATCTTCACTTGCATGGATTCAGAAACAAAGAAGGTGGAAACCCCCCGGTTAGAGTATGTAAAGGTCGGTATCTATCATGCAACATATATTTATGTGTCATAACATAACATGATCATAGAATATTGAGCATAAATCATTTTAGGTAATCTAAGCATATGACATTTGCATAACTTGAACATAACATTGAACATTCATACAAGAAGCATTACATACATGAAGCATAAATTATACTAAGCATTTTATGTTCATGATCATCATCTTTGTACATTTACATTTTTACTTATTAGCCATGTGACCCATTTTTGAGTTCTCTTTGATTCACATCATCATCATCTTAAACATCTTGATCATAAGGCTAATTATTATCTTTACATGAAGAGTCTCGGATAACATTGGCACACGTTCTAGGCCGACCCTTCTCTAGTTTCAATATTGGATCATTCTCTGGAGTTCAATATAGGAAATCACACCCCACTACTACTAGTGAGGAGACATCACTTTCGGAAAGCGCCTTCAGCTACTTCTCCCTTCTCCAATGCGCCTCAACTAATTCATCATGTCATCTTCTTTTCAATACATCAAGCATAGCAATCAATCTTGTTATTTTAACCTAATTACGGCTTTGCATGCATCTCGATGACTAGTGTAACACAAGCATCAAACATGGTTTGCTACCTTGCAAGAGCATGAAGCATAGCATACAATTGATTTAATCAAACATTAGGAAGGTAAACAACATAGTAAGCATCTATAAGGTTCATATAGCTTAAATGTGTCATCTCATCACGGCCCATGAAAAGGTCATCACGGTCGGGAGACATAGTGTCACGGCCCGTTACATCCTGTCACGACCCATGACCTACACAGTCACAGCCCGTGATACATCATCACGACCGTGATCGAAGCGGTGCAGCAAGGTCTCATCGCGTGTCACGGCCCATGATCCACATTGTCACGGCCGTGATCGAAGCGGTCTAACATGGTCTGCTCGTGTCACGGTCCGTGAATATTCAATCACGAACGTGATCGAAGCGATCTATCGTGAATTCGCGTCATGACCAGGTGTTACGGCCCG
>LTAE01010029.1:5999-17513 GCA_001647135.1 Pontederia paniculata
TTCTTCGCCCTTGAAGAAGGAGTTCATTTATCTCCGAAGGTCTCGAGTTCAAGAAGATCGGAGCGGGGACGTAGGCCAGGAGTTTGACCGAACCTCGTCAACAAACCTCTGTGTTTGCATGTTTGTGCTTTCTGTTCTCTTCCTCTTCTACTTGTTATATTTTCATGTGTATGCTTCCGCTAATATAACTAATCGAGTCTAACAAGAGTAAAAGAAGAAAAGTTTTAATACACCAATTCGCCCCCCTCTTGGTGTCATCCAAATCCTTCAGTTCTAACATCATTAGAAATATTAAAATAACATGTTTTAACGAATGTGGATATTTGTCTTCCTATTACTAGGATTTATATTGTATTGTTTGACTTCATTAATAGTATCTATTTTCTCAACTCATTCATTACCAGCTACTAATACAACTTCATTTTCGAATTTATTGTCTCGTAATTGATTTTATTTGTTCGCTTCTTTCAGATCTTTCCATATAGGTTAACATACTCTTCTTGTTGGAAATTCTTCATTTGTTCCTATGTAGGAATCAAATCATCTAAGCCAATATCATGCATAGAAAATAATATCAAGTAAAAGGGACACCAATTTTTATGTGAAAAAACCCCTCCAACAAGAAGATAAAATCATGGGGGCAATTATTGAGTAATTTTATTATATCAAGAACGACTTACAAAATTTTTGAGATATTTCCCAAACCTAAATTAATAATCCAATGAAAATAAAGCAACAAATATCTTCTAAAAAACTATGAAATAATCAATAGGAAGGATATCACCTAATCTCCAGAGATCCACCCAATCTAATTATATTATTGATTCTTTGCTCTAAAAAAAAAACATATCCATCTTCTAGAAAAACCCTCTCTTCTTCATAGTTATCCTCACCCAAAAAATTTGTTTTCTCTTTTTTCATATGACTTAGGCTCCTCTTTTTCATATTCTCTAAGGAGAAGTCCAATTTATTTCATGTGGATAATATAACACAACTCTAACTCAAACATCTAAGTTAATTAGGTTTAATTTAATTTAAATCCTATTTGTACCTTTCATGGGCTTAAAACCCAACAGTCCCTCCCTTCAGCTCATAAGGAGATACTTTATCAAGAATCGCACTTGATATTCATATCGGTTGTTCTTGCATCTCGTTGAAGGTTTTCTCTGGAATTTATCTTTGACTCCTCTTCTTTAGTAATCACCGTATATTTAGAACTAAGATATCTAATAGAAAATTAATGCTATCTTATTTATTTGTGAAGTTGACAAGTTATTTGCTTCCCTTACTCAGAATCCTTTACATCAACATTATATGTATCCACTACTGGCTCATCATTCTGAAGTTCAATATGTATATTATCACTACTCTATTTTTTATGGATTAAAGTTTACCAAGGTTTCAAATTCATCAAACACCGCCTCTCTACCTTCGATGATTTTCTTCTTCTTTAGATCTCATAATTTGTATTCAAATTATACATCTTCATATCTCAAAAAATATGCATTCTTGAGTCTTGTCGTTTCAATTTCTATCTTTATTACTTTGATTCATGTGCAAAGATCTACAACAAAAACCTTTAAGTGAGAAAAAGAAACACTCAATCCACACATTCTCAAGATTATCAAAATTCAAAAGAACTGATGAAGATCTGTTAATCAGATAGCATGCAGTATTCGCAACTTCACTCCAAAATGACTTCAACAAGTTTAATCATGCTCAACGTACATCTGACTTTATCTATAATAGTTCTATTAATTTTTTTCAGTAATATCATTATGTTATGGAGTTCTAGGCACTGTTTTCTCACGTCTAATACCATTCTTTGAGCAATAATTTTTAAACATTTGAGACATATTTACCACCATTATCTATGCAAAGACATTTCAAATTATTTCTCGTCTCTTTTTCCACCATGACATGAAAAGTTTGAAAAATATAACTACCTGATTTTTTATTTTCATAAAATAAATTCACAATTTTTGTGAAGCATCATCAATAAAATTAACAAAGTTATTTTCTTTTCTTCTAGAACTCGACACAAAAGACACTCTATGCTTATCAAATAAACAATTATCACAAATATTTAGAGTTTTACATTTGGTAAAAGTAATGTGAGAATTTCTTGTCAACTTGCAATCAATATGTCATAATCTTTTTTATCACATATCTGGTGAAGCTTCTTTTTCTGTTGCATTAATTGAATGTTCAATCAAATTCACTTAAATCTTGTAAAATACACATGATAACTTTCCTTCATAAACAATGTATCTCTTAATCATTTCCACTTTATGTTACCATATGGCTGAGATAAGCTTCTTGACCCAAAAGTTGAGAAGAAATAAAATTAAGATGCAAATCGGTATGTGTAACACATAATCAATTCATATATATATATATATATACATATATATATATATATATATATGTATATGTATATGTATATATATGTATATGTATATATATTATACATTCCTGCAATTTTAGACTTGATATTATTGCTCATCTTCATTGTTCGAAAATCATCAATCTTGTACATGTTGAAGCATTTTTTAAAGAAGTTACATAATTAAAGCACCTGAAATCAACTACTCACTCAATCGAAGAGTCTATGAAATTACACTCTTCATTTTCAACTTAAATAAATACAAAATCATCATCTAATGTCACTGCAATAGTAATGTAGTTGTTTTCATCTTTTTATTTCTTCTTATTTTGTTGCTTCTTCTAGTCTCTAAAATTTTGTTTGATATGATCTTCCTTAGCACAATGATAATACAAAAATCTTTCTCTAGATTGTTATCTTTCATCATTATTCTTACTATCTCTCATGTTCTCTGTGATAAGAACCTATATAGTATATGTTCTCGTGCTCTTCCTCCTTATTTCATCATTGAGTTTAATCATGAAAAATGATACAACAACATTAGGAGCGAAACTGTTGAGTGATATCACCAAAGTTTTCCAGGACTCTAGTAAAGAACTTAGAACCATTAATCCTTGCATCTCATCATCAAGAGCTATATTCATTAGTCCTAATTGATTTACTACATTTAATTAATTCAAGAGTACCACAATAGATTTTTCATCTTGAAATTTCAAGTTCACCAATTTTCTAATCACATAGGCTTTGTTTAGGTTATATTATTTTAGTATAAGTCTTGCAATATTTTTCACAAAACCTATGTATTTATCTCTTGAGCAATATGATGAAAAATAATTACATCAATAAACTGTTTAATCATATCAACAACCTTTCTATGCATCTTTTTTCAGTTCTCAATGGTTTTACTTATTGGCATATCATCTTCTAATTCAACGGGATCAAATAAATATTTACAGTAAAAATATCATCCATCCTTTCTTTCCAAATTGAATAATTATTCAACATTGGTTTGATCATCCCGCTGAAAATAGCTATTCCATTTAATTCACACAAAAAGTAAAATACCCAAATCAACCTCGCTTTGATACCACTTGTTGAGAATTCTTCCTTTGTTCATATGTATGGATCAAATAATCCAAGCCAATATCATGCAAAGAAAATAATATTGGGAAAAATAGATACCAAATTTTACGTGAAAAAAATCTCCAACAAGAAGGTAAAAAAACCACGGGACAATCATAGAGTAATTTTATTATATCGAGAATTAATTAAAAAAATTGCATACTTTATTAAAACCTGAAATAATGATTTAATGGGAATAAATCAATAGATATATTTTGAAAAACTCTAAAATAATCAATAAGAACGATATCACATTATTAATGTAATTCTCTATTATCACAATATTAAAAAGAATCTTTAGAGATCCTCCCAATATGATTCGATTCTTGATTTCTTGCTCTCTAAGATAGACCTCTCAATCTTCTAAAAAGTCCTCTCTTCTTTGTAGCTATCCTCACCAACAAGAGATACCAACAACTCTCTTTTCTATCACATCAAGAGACTAAAAACTTCAAGAGAAAAATAAATATTTTTTCCTTTATTTTCATATGCTTTAGCCTCTCCAAGGAGGACTTATTTCTCTCATGTGGATAATATAATTGAACTCTAACTCAAGCACCTAAGTTTAATTAAATCTTATTTGGGTCTTTCATGGGCTTAAAGCTCAAACATATCTTTATTTGTATCACACTCAACAAGATCAATAGTAGATTCGTTAAACTTTACATGGATATATTAATTATAAAAGTCATTTTGTTGTAAACATGATAGGCTTTAGCATTTAACGAATTGTTTCTTGTATCAAACTTCTTAACATTACTATCCATATTCAAGATAAACCATTTAGAATCAAACATTCTAAAATTGTAGGATCTAGATGGCACCAAAAGGGGGGAGGGGGTGAATTGGAGTCTTAAAAACTTTTATGACTTTTGTTAGATTAGGTTAGTTATATCAGCGGAAGCATACACATGCAAATATAAACAAGTAGAAGAAGAAGAGGACAGAAAAACAAACAAGCAAACACAGAGGTTTGTTGACGAGGTTCGGCCGAACTCCTGGCCTACGTCCCCGCTCCGGTCTTCTCGAGCTTGAGACCTCCGGAGATCACTGAATTCCTTCTTCAAGGGCGAAGGCTCTCTTACAACTTCTCCTTTCTTTTCTAGAGGACAAGGAGACAACCTCTTACAGTTTGCTCACGAACTCTCACTCCCTTCTATCCTGGATTCTTCACTCGAATCGCAGAAGGGGAACTAAGGCTTTCTTTCGCTCAAGCTCTCACTAGCTAATTTGCCAAAGTTACTTCCCAAGACTCTTGGGATTACAATATATACTCTGGAAAAATGACCTAATTTGTCACTCAGAAAACTAGCTGTTTATGCAAGTACATAACACTTCACCTAACCCTCGGTCGCCCACTGCTCCTGCCTCGGTCTACCGCTGCTCTGGTGAAGTCTCCACTTGAACTGCCGTCTGGTATCCCGGTCATTCATCGCTCACCCTCGAACGTCCGCAGTTCAAATACTGAAGCCTTAGTTCCTAAGTCAAGCTCCTTCGGTCGTCCACCAATCCTTTGGCCGCCCGATCTTGACTTGAGTTTCCTTCTTCAACTAATCTCTGGTCGCCCGCTGATTGTTCATCAACCTCCCCGGACGTCCACTCTCCAATTGAAGAATGCAGTCAAGTTCCTTCGATCGTCCGCACTTCATCTTCGATTGACCGATCTTGACCTGATCTAGCTTCCACTCATCTCTAGTGGTCGTCCGCTGATTGCACCTCAATCACCTCAGACGTCCACTCTCGAGTGAAGCCATCTGTCAAGCTCCTTCGGTCATCCGCCAAACCTTTGACCGACCGATCTTGATCTTGTACCAGCTTTCCCTCATCTCTAGTCATCCGCTGATTGCACCCTAATTATCTCGGACGTCCACTTTCGAGTGAAGCCAACTGTCAAGCTCCTTCGGTCGTCCGCCAGACCTTTGGCTGACCGATCTTGACCTTGTACCACCATCTTCAACATCTCTGGTCAACCACTGATTGCACCTCAATCACCCGGACGTCCACTTCTGGAGTTGAAGACACCTGTCAAGCTCCTTCGGTCGCTCGCTGCTCCTGCGGTCGCCCGATCTTGACTTGTGCCATATCCTCTGGCACATTTGTGGTCGTCCGCTGATTCTCCCTGAATCCTTCCGGGGGTCCACTTCGCCTCCTTGTGGGTACTTTGGGCATCCGCTCATTCTACACTAAGATCCCCGGACGTCTGCTCCTTCTTCTGTAAGTTCTTTGGTCGTCCGCTCACTTCCTAATGAGATCCTCGAACGTCCGCCAAACATTCTTCTGACAAGCTTCGACGCCCTCTCGATTCCGCTGAAATCTTCGGACGTCCTTTCCTCCTTCTGACATTCTTCGGACGTCCTCTCACAACTTGTCAGATTCCTTGGACATCCACTCTTCTCCTGTCAGATAACCTGGTCGACCGCGGCTTTGTCTCTTCATCCCTCGGACGACCTCTGACCCCTACTCGATCGTTCGCTCATCCTGCGATCGTCCAATCTTCAGCTCATCTCAGATCTGACAAACTACTGGACGTCCACTTGTCTCCTCACCAAGTACTCAGGACAACCTTTGTCTTCATATGAATATATCGATCGTCCGCACTCCATTTTTGGTCGATCAATCTTCATCCTGCCATCAGCTTTGATCGTCCACTACTTCAATACATGAGCCTTTGGACGTCCACTCCATCCTTGGCAATCTCCCGGTCGTCCACTGTCTTCACTCTGAAACCTTTGGACGTTCATTGCCTTCATCCTCAGTTCTTCGGTCGTCCTCTCTTCAACATTGGACGACCTCTCTTTCCCATAGCCAAAACATCTCTTCGTCTAAGTCTCTTCACTGGGCGTCCACTTTTTCTTGGATCGCCCATTCTCCATTCTCTTTATTGTAGGTATGAAACCATCGGTCACCCATTGTTCTTCATTGGGCGACCTCTCCTGTTCAGCCTTTATCTTCGGTCATCCTCTAAATATCTTTGGTCGACCGTTTAGTCTTTGACTCCACTTCTTAGATCTTTGTCTTTAACACTGGTCGACCACTTCATATGCTTAGGATGACCACTGCACACATGGGGTTCTTCTGATATATCTTCTATGTGCATAGGTCATCTGTTCTTTAACTTTGGTCGACCTATCATGCTCTGAACTTGAAATCCTGTCTTTCAAAAATCAATTCAATAAGCTCATTAGTCCAGACTAAGTTCCCTCACAAATTTGTGATCACCAAAATAATCTCGGGATCCTAGATTCAATCTCCCCCTTTTTGATGATTATAAATTTATGAGGAGTGAACTTAGGGTTAGTTATAAACATAAAGCTTATATAGAAATTTAACTAACCAGACATGCTCCCCTCCAATCAGACATCTCATTTTTCAGAAACCTCTCCCCCTCAATCAATGCATATATTCAGTATATATAAATTAGACATACTCAGCAATATGTTTTTAACATTTTATATTTTGAAACATGCTTCATAAAAGATAAATGCCATGTAGAATTCACAAACATGTTTAATTCATTTTTGAGCACAGAACTCATACACATATCATTCAGAGCATAAAAAATATCATTGTACACTTCATTTATGAAAAAAAAATATTTTACACAGGACATTCAGAGCAAAGAAATATTTATTACAAACATTCAGATTTGGATACAACAGTGTTTTCAATACAGAATTTTTATCTATCTAATCTTCCTGTTCTTTAGAACTTGTTGTTGGCCCTGTTACGTCCTTAGGGATCCTTGTTGTTTCTCTTGGTATCTTGTTCACAGCTTCTTCCATCAGGACATTGACTTGTTCAGGATCTGGGTCTTGACACTCATTCTCTATATTTTCACTCACAGTTGCTGCTTCAATGTTTGTCTGGCCAATTTCTTTCTCTTGTGCAGCTGCTGCAGTTTGAAGGTCAGTGTCTTAATCAGTAACTTCTTCAACCTCAACCGCCTCTCCTTGATCAATGTCACCAGGCTCATTCGCTTGTCTTTTGTCTTCCCTGGTTTCCTCATCTTGAACCTGTGGTATAGATTCAAGTCTTTCCTCTACTATGGGATCAGGAGCAGATTGTTCACTCCTATGACTAATCTCTCCCCCTTTGTAATTATCATCAAGGGGATGTACAACAGGCTCATATCCAGTAGCTCTCATGAAGTTATCCATAACCTCCCAATGTTGATGAGCTTGGCTATGATGAACCTGCAGAAACTTATTTACCTCAGCATTCTCGAACTATTCTTCTGCCACTTTCTTCATCAGCTCAAGTGCTTGACTCAGTTGATTGGATACTGTGCTCAGTTGAGTTGACATTGTGTCCACTTTGGTGCACATGGAGATCCAGTCTTCTCTACTTGGACGCCATGCAGTTGAGAAAGAATAGGTGCAAGTGGCAGCGGGATGATCTCTATGTGGTTGGGTAGGTTTTGGGAGTGTAGCTGCGGAGGGGTCCTGATTCTCAGAGGTTGATGGTGCACCTGTGGAGAGATCCTGATACTCAGAAATAGGTGGAACTTCAGTGGATTGGGAATTGTCTTTTGTAAGTCCTTTCCTGGTCAAGGTCACTATTGAGATCTTGTCATTCTTGCTAGGAAGAAGGATCTCTTCATTATCAGCAAACCTAAATCTAAGGAACTTGCGAACCATGTGGGTGATGAGATTTCCATAGTATAACCGAGCACCCTTGGTCTATTTGGAGTGTACATTCTCCTTGGTTTTAATAAGCTTATAAATGAGAAGGTTTCCTAAGGAAATTCTAGGTGTTGCAGGATCAACAAGGTTTGCAAGCACAACTAAGTCAAGGAGATTTACTCTTGTATAATGACTGGCCCTAGGAAGAATTATGTGGGTGACAACGTGATGAACAACTTTCATCACAGGAGATAGACACTTATGGAAAGTCCCTTGAACAAATGTGTCTACTTTCCCTCCACGCACACCCAGTGCAACTTGGTTTTGGGTATATGTAGTATGAGGCCAGTGCATTGGAGAAAGTTTGATGTGAGGGAAATTTGGAGTGCCAAGAATGTTATTCAATTTGGACTCGGTTATTGAGAGGTGTTTTCCATGTAGATAAGATTTAATTTCGTCAAATGTGTCATTGTAAGTCAGATTGACATAGAAAAGTTTGACGATATTAGGGTATACTGACTAATAAAGATTAAGAAATTTGATCCAGTCACAGTCCTCAAAGGTTTCTTTTAGCCCAGGAAGCTGAAGGATTTCTCAGTCAATGGCGTGAAAGGGCTCGACTACACGTTGTTCATTGTAGAATAAAGATAATTGACTCTGAGCTTTTTCACTGATGTACCGCCTGGAACTAAAGGCAGGTTCAGTTGAGGTGGGAATGTCTTTATTTGGGGTCTCACTAGGAGGAGTTTCGATTGTTTTAGTAGGTTCTTGTGGTGTGAAGAGGATAGTTGTCCTACTTGGTTTGCTACTTCTGACGTTTTTACAAGTCTACGTCTCTTAGCGATTTACTTAATAGGCGACATGACTCTAATCGACAGATAATAATACGTGAATCTAGAGTAGCAGGAGAAGAATAGTGAAAAGAGGATGAAAAGATTTGATTATGTGAAAGAAACACATTCACAATTAGATTATATTTTGTTAGGGTAGTAAGACTTTAATAAACCCTAGTAAAAATGCTTAAACTAAGATTTTACTACCTAAAGATGGAGTTTTAGGTTTACCTAGATGTTCGAATCCTGGTTTGAATATGTTCTGAGATCCTTTAATCCCTTGAAGTTTTAGAGGATTTGAACACGAGCTTGGAGGGAAGACGATGAAGAATGCAGAGGATACGAACGATCGTCCTCTTGAATAATTGTCAAATATAATGACGACTGAGTATGACCCACACAATATAAATATATATATATATATATATATATATATATGTATGTAAAGTGTTCGCGGCATCAGTCGTCCGAAGTAAGGGAGTCGGTTGAGTTATGATCTCAGTGGTCGTCCTATGATTCAATGGATGATTTTGATTTCACTAGTGTCAGATCATAATCCTATTTCGATCGTCCGAAGTTTAATAATGGATGTCCGCTATTTGAAGTATTATTCGACACTCACAACGTAGGACGTCCTATGTTTATACACTGATCGATCGAACTTAGATAGGGATTCAAATTCGTCGCTCGAAGTTAACAATGGGCGTTTGATACTTGAGATATACGAGTTGATGATTGATTACGGACGTTCAAAGTCTTTCAGTGGGCGCTAGTTGATCAATGGGCATTCACTGTGTGAGGAATTTCATCTTAAGATTTATTACGGATGCCCGAAGATTTTAGTGGACGCCTGCAGGTCGAGATCACTAGATATCAACAATATATTTTGGACGCCCGAACATGTAGAGTGGGTGTCCGAGGTTATCATGATCCTTAAGTATCTTAATCATCTCATCCCTTCCTATTCCGAATCCTTCATACCTCGACTTAGGATAGATATATAAAGAAAGAGAAAGTATTGTTATGTATGTGTTGTGCAACACATTCAATTTACAACTTTATTAATTAGTGAAACTCACATAGGTAAGTCACTAATAAGTTAAGTTGTTTTACTGAATTCCTAAGTCCAACATTCCAAAATCTCTCCTAAACAAGTTTAACCTATCTCCTCTCAGGGGTCTTTCATTCAAGTGAGAATCCTGAGGTTTTGCCTATAATGTTTGATATAGAGGCACGCGAGTATGGATCATTGCCTCTGCATAATTTCTAATATGTACTCTTTTCTTACTCATCATCTCAAATTCCTTGCATGCATAAGAGTTTCAGATTCTTTACACATTTGGAAAGTTTGTTGATCCATAGATACTGTCATCCACATGAATATGCACAACTAAGATATAATTTCCCAAATTGCTTTTAGATGCGAATTGTACCCAATAAAAAATGAGCAAAACTCTAGCAGCTTGTTTTAGAGGGATAGGGATTAGATTACTATTTTCATCATATTTTTCTTATTTTGTTTCTAATTCTCAGGACACCCTAGTTTCACCCAATAGTTTTGTACAAACAGTTTCTACTACAGGGATTTAATCAACACCTTGTTCTGAGTCATATCAGAAATATTTTACAGTTTCTGTCAAAATATTTGGCGAGCATGTTCTTAACTAAGCAGTGTCCTAGTTATTTCGATTTAGATCTAATCTTCCTCTCAGCTACTCTATTTTCCTATGAACTTCTTGTTGTTGAGAGTTTGATAGAGAATTCCAATTCTCACAATTTTCTTCAAACCTTAAGTTTTCAGATTCATTTCCATGATAATTTCGGATCTTGGATATTTTTAGATTTAGCTCAATCTGAATTCTATTTGCAGGAGTAATAAACATACCAAGGTTTCACTAAACTATGTATGTCTCTATAGTTCAAGTGATCTACTTTTTCCTATGTCATGTTTTAGATTTGTCATGCATATCATTTAGGCACTTGTGATTAGGCAAATCATCAAATCAGAAAACATACACATTTTTTATGCCTAAATCCCAAATGCAAAACTTTTTGGTATCTTCACATGTTGAGTATTTGTTTTTTGTCTAAATCTAACAATGTAGTTTTTGTCATATAGATGGCTGATATTCATTAAGTTATGTTCTAAGTGTTCTATCAGCCTTACATTTCTTATAACTACATTATAGGTTCTTAGGGTTACCTTTACCAAGAATTTTCCCTTGGTCATTATCCCCCAAGATTGGTTTTGCCACTTAGTGTCCTTATTCTGCTCAAGATGTTCCCTCCATCTCTAATCATATGTCTTGAGCAGTCTTTGTCAAAGTATCACCTTATTGATTTTAGCCAGCATCCTGCAAGAAAAGTACACAATTTTGTATTTGGTACCCAAGGTACTTTGGGTCCAGAGGTGTTAGTGCTAATTATTCCTTTAGGAACCCAGATTTGTCTAACTTTGGGAAATGTCTCCTAGTTTTACAATTAAAGCTATAGTGTCCTAGTTTATTACAACAATAGCATGTAATATTCCTAGCATACATTTTCTTGTAGT